>OX457034.1:46923-126923 GCA_949752745.1 Protula sp. h YS-2021
CCCGCGAGGGACTCGTCAACAGATGGTTGGATGCTAGATGAACGATACGTGGCTTATGCTCCAGAGCAGTGATCGCACATGAGGTTTATTGGTTTATTCGTGTTTTTAAGTCCCTATCAGCGATCACAGCGCTATATCAGGACTACCCTGCCATATTGCACTGAATTGTATGGTATTGTTCTTTAGATCCCTTTCAACTGCTATGGTCATATCGGGATCCCCCTGACACATTATACAGAAATGGGCCATTCTAGTTTGAATCCCTGGGGGGTTCATAATGTACATGAGGTGATATGGCCGCAGACTGACAAGAAAATGTATCATTTTTGCCTGTACATGTGGAAAAAATTAAGAAAAATAGTGAAGGGAGAGCTAGAAAGACGACATGCATCAACATGAGGGAATGGGCCCCCACCTTGCCCCCAATCCACCCCCCCTCCCCCCCCCCCCAACTCGATAGATCGCCGCCAACGAAATCCGCCAACATACAGCAGTGGGAACATCTGAACCAAGAATTGAAAGAAGTGTGGGAACCCCAGAACCACATCGCACAGTTTCAGACACAATAAAGCTCGTGTCAGGCTTTAACGCAGCCTGTGATATGTTCAGAAAATTCGCATTGCGAAAGGCTACTAAAATAGACCAATGGCATGAGCTGGCTTGAAGTGATCGCAAAACTGGACCAAAACCTGAATCCGAACTCGGAATAATTAAGTGTGAAAAGCTGTGCAACCTGCACGAATTCCCCCACCCCCCGCCCCACCCCCTGCCAGCCGATTGGACTGAGAGACCCACAAGCATGGAACAGACTTCACTGCCTCCCCCCTCTCATCCACGATCGGTCGCCTCCAACGACATGCCCGAACAGGCAGCAGTGCCCCCCCCCCCCCTGTTTATAATTATTATGAGTATTGTTATTATTATAATTAAGGTTCCCATGCAAAGTTATACTGGACACATGCTACTTTTCATATGCAAAGTCAAGAAAATCTACAGATAGTACTTGGCAAAACACGAGAAATCAATCTACGGTTTAGCACGTCCAAGCGAGAGTTTCGGCAGCCATTGGTGGTTTGAGAAAGCATCTATGTAACCCGCGAGGGACTCGTCAAAAGATGGTTGGCTGCTAGATGAACGATACGTGGCTTATGCTCCAGAGCAGTGATCGTACATGAGGTTTATTGGTTTATTCGTGTTTTTAAGTCCCTATCAGCGATCACAGCGCTATATCAGGACTACCCTGCCATATTGCACTGAATTGTATTGTATTGTTCTTTAGATCCCTTTCAACTGCTATGGTCATATCGGGATCCCCCTGACACATTGTACAGAAATGGGCCATTCTAGTTTGAATCCCTGGGGGGTTCATAATGTACATGAGGTGATATGGCCACAGACTGACAAGGAAATGTATCATTTTGGCCTGTACACGAGGTGATATGGCCACAGACTGACAAGGAAATGTATCATCTTTGCCTGTACATGAGGCGATATGGCCGCAGACTGACAAGAAAATGTACCATCTTTGCCTGTACATGAGGTGATATGGCCGCAGACTGACAAGAAAATGTACCATCTTTGCCTGTACATGAGGCGATATGGCCGCAGACTGACAAGGAAATGTATCATCTTTGCCTGTACATGAGGTGATATGGCCGCAGACTGACAAGAAAATGTACCATCTTTGCCTGTACATGAGGCGATATGGCCGCAGACTGACAAGGAAATGTATCATCTTTGCCTGTACATGAGGCGATATGGCCGCAGACTGACAAGAAAATGTACCATCTTTGCCTGTACATGAGGCGATATGGCCGCAGACTGACAAGAAAATGTACCATCTTTGCCTGTACATGAGGTGATATGGCCGCAGACTGACAAGAAAATGTACCATCTTTGCCTGTACATGAGGCGATATGGCCGCAGACTGACAAGGAAATGTATCATCTTTGACTGTACCTGAGGCGATATGGCCGCAGACTGACAAGAAAATGTACCATCTTTGCCTGTACATGAGGTGATATGGCCGCAGACTGACAAGAAAATGTACCATCTTTGCCTGTACATGAGGCGATATGGCCGCAGACTGACAAGGAAATGTATCATCTTTGCCTGTACATGAGGTGATATGGCCGCAGACTGACAGGGAAATGTATCGTCACAGATTATGGCCACAGATTAACAAGGAAATGTATTGTCTTTGTCCGTACATGAGGTGATATGGCCGATGATTGACAAGGCAATGTATCATCTCTGCCTGTACACGAGGTGATATGGACACAGACTGACAAGGAAATGTATTGTCTTTGCCTGTACATGAGGAGATATGGCCACAGACTGACAAGGAAATGTATTGTCTTTGCCCGTCCATGAGGTGATATGGCCAGAGATTGGATGGGACCCATAGCGGAAGTTCCAGTTCGGTTACGGACCATACTGTTAAAATCACTGAGGTGTGTGCGTGGCGTCTCTCAGTCTCTCAGTCCTATTCTCCATAACCACATCCTCCCGCATGTCGCGTTCCTGTAACCGTCTCTTGTTGGAGTCTGCTCGGAGCGGAGATGTGACGTCAGTCTTGTTCTGGATGCACACATCTTTTCGCACATCCGGTACTTGAAACTGTCTGTCGCTGGAGACAGCTAGGAGGGATTATGTGACGTCAGTCCTATTCTGGACGCACACATCTTCCGCACGCCTGGTACTTGCAACCGACTGTCGTTGGAGTCAGCTCGGAGCATCTCTTCTATGCTTCTGCCAGATCATCTCGTTCGGTCTCTGTTCGAAGTTTTTCACTGCTTCTTGGCACACGTGTCTCCACACACCCCTGAACTTGGTCTCACTTTCCCAGTCCTTTGTGTCGATATGGCACGCCTTCAGATTGGACTTTATCTATCGAGGACACGGATAGCCTTTACGATAGCCCTCTTTCAGATGGCCATATAATTAGCTTTCAGAATGTGAGAATCGTCGATTCCCCCCGTGCAACTGACTATGAAAGATACTGGCTTCTATAAATTCGCCGTCAATTCGTGGTAAGACTTCCGTGTTTGTTTGTTCCTTTGTTGTAGTTTTTTTTTATTTTTTTGTTTTTGTTTTTGTTTTTGTTTTTTTTGTTTCTTGCTTTTTTTTTTTTTTATTCTTTTTTTTTTTTTTTTTTTGTTTCTTGTTGTTTTTTTGTTTTTTTTTTTTTTTTGTTTTTTTTTTGCATATAACGTCCCGTTCAGCAACTAGGATGACTATATTGGGACGCAATATAGCGGGGAAAAAAGAAGGAAGAATGAAGAAATATCACAAGACGAGCTAGAAACAAAGACACCTCCTACGACATGCACAGAACCGAAGGCAGCGGGTCTATTCTAAGATTAACCTAACCAAACAGGGGGGGGGGTTACAATTATTATAACCGTTACTGTTATTCTGCGGAGAAATCTCATGTGGAAGGAGTCCAGTTGACGCATGTGCCTTATATACAGCATCCACGTTTCGATCCCGTGGTGTGGACATCGCGACGGCATTCCATCAGATGAGATTATACTTCCAAGATAGCAAAAAATTCCTCACAGAGCTCAGGTTTGTGTCTCCGATAGATACGACAGGGTGAAACAGTATTTCAGTTTTTCACGCATCTGAAAGTCTGTAACGATCTGTACGTTGTCAAGGCTGTGAGCAGACAAGCCGCAGTCATCGGAAAAGCAGATCACGGATCACAGTTTCGATCTACGCAGGTTAAAGACGCTGCCATCAGAACGCTCATGTACATACACACCTTTGCCAAGGCCGCGGAATGCTTATCTAAGCGTTAATGAGAACAGAATTCGAAAAAGCGTGGGAGCTCATACACAGCCTAGTTTCGTAGCATTGCTAATTTCGAACGGGACAGAGAAATCACCGCTCTCTCGTACTCTCCGTAACCCTTCCCTATTCACTGTGTCGAAGGCCTCTGTGAGGTCTATGCAGAGGTACAACATCAGGAAGGCAGCCTTTTATAAACAGCATAATTACAAGACCACACTAACGGAGAAAGTCTGCATTGTGAGGTCATTACTGACCTGTCCACATCTCCGCACTCATCACAAAAATCGATCGCTGAACGCAAGTCCAGACGAGACATTCACAACTGTCACATATCAGAGATCACACATAAACAAAGGGTCAAGTAGCTTGGGTCTCACAGAAATGAATAAGAGATCACAGATAAACAAAGGTCCAGGCAGCCTGTAACTCACAGAAGTGGATCAGAGATCACAGATAAACAAAGGTTCAGGCAGCCTGTAACTCACAGAAGTGGATCAGAGATCACAGATAAACAAAGGTTCAGGCAGCCTGTAACTCACAGAAGTGGATCAGAGATCACAGATAAACAAAGGTTCAGGCAGCCTGTAACTCACAGAAGTGGATCAGAGATCACAGATAAACAAAGGTTCAGGCAGCCTGTAACTCACAGAAGTGGATCAGAGATCATAGATTGTATTGTATTGTATTGTATTGTATTGTATTGTTCTTTAGATCCCTTTCAACTGCTATGGTCATATCGGGATCCCCCTGCCACATTATACTGAAATGGGGCATTCCAGCCCTCCTTCTAACCCTTACATGTGGAGTGTCTCACAGGGTAGCAAGGAGGAGTTCCAATTTTAAAGTCTTAGGTATGACCCGACCGGGGTTTGAACCCACGATCTTCCAGTCTCGAGACGGACACTCTAACCACTAGGCAACCGAGACAGCTCAGACGGGTGTACCTTTTAATGAAAATGCGGCTCAGTGCGGAACAGTCAGGTCTTCGTCGATATAGGAAATATGCAGGTTTATAGGGGAAAACAAATAAGAAACAAACAAGAAAATATGTTAAAAGTTTATCTTATTGATCATGACGTATAGACAAGGTGTCGAAACTTCATAGAAAGTGGAAAAATGTGGTTAGATTTATATAACAAAAATCTAACAGAGGAATTCATGTATACGAGTATTTATTTCAAAGTCAAACTGATGCATTTCTCCATTGACTTCTATTATAATCATTATATCTGATTATCTGTTTAGGTCTGAGATATTAGCCTGAGTGTTGCTTCAAGAAGCGTCACACAGAGATATACCAAGTAAGTGTAAGAAAGAGCTAACTGGAGGATAGCCAGTTTATTTGGCTTTATTTTAAGCTATAAGACGTTTGACTTAGTTGAAAATTGAGGCTGTGACGTCATAATCTGAATTTAAATTTCTAAAAGAAAATCACCAGTTGTTTATGTTTTTTTTTAACTTCGACCTTTGATTTAGATAAAAATAATGAATTGAGGTAATCTAAAATTATGCGAAATTGAGTCTCTTCTACGAAAATAACATTACGATAGAAAACGTTTGATTCCTTATCCGTTTGCTGTATGAGAAAGATATTATATGTTTGAATTGGTCGGTCGACGTTAAAATTTTGGACGATTTTCGAAACTTCTACGTGCTACAGGTCGAAAACTAGTCACGATATTTTAACGAATTTCACAGGATTTAAAGTTAATACCTGGTAAAGACATGGTAAACACTTTTGTAAACACTTGGTAAACAGTTTTCTAAACAGTTTTGTAATCAGTTTTGGAAACACTTTTGTAAACAATTTTGGAAACAATTTTGTAAACACTTTGTAGACACTTTTGTAAACAGCTTGTAAACACTTTTCTAAACAGTTTGTAAACACTTTCGTAAATACTGTGTCAACACTTTTATAAACAGTTTGTAAACAATTGGTAGAACTTCTCTTTTTTGTCAGTAGATGGAACAACTAATGGCAGTTCTTAACACACATATGTCCTTGATTAGGACCCAGATACGAGAATCCCAAAACCGCATTTTGCAAAAAATGGAGAACCTGCACAACGGAAAGCAAATAGATGATATCCTGAAGGAGATAGGGCGTCTTTCGCCCACCTTAAACAATGATGTCCACCATAACCCTACGACTGGCAACGTACATTCAGTGGGAGCATCGGACGTCGGTAACTCAACGCCACCTGTACAGGCCGCTGAACCTGAAGCTCCCTTTCATCATGAAGAGGCCATTGACGCAGCACCAGTGGCTGATGAGGAGACAATTGAAGTACCTAATGTGGCTGTTGAACATGCCATTGATGTCGCTCCTGCTCCTCCTCAAGAGGCCATTGATGGAATTCGAATCGCCAATGAAGATCAGATTGATGCACCTCCTGCTACTCCTCAAGATGCCATTGATGCAACTCCAATCGTCAATGAATATCAGATTGATGCAGCTCCTGTTCCTCCTGAAGACGCCATTGAAGCAGCTGCAGTTGCTCTTCACGACGACATTGCTGAAGGTCCAAAGGAAATCACCAAATCCATGCCTCTTACCTCCGAAGCCCTACATGAAACCTTACAATTGACCTCAGTTAAAAGACGTCTGCCTGTAGTGGTACGTCGCGAATACGAAATCGAAGAGGGTGATAACGACAAAGATTTTATGCTTGTTGACCGAAATGAAGAATTAACTCATGGGCCGTCCACAATTGACGAGGGAGAAGTAAAAGACTTCATATCTGCGGATGATAAACAAACAGAAGAAATTCAGAAACAAGGAGACAAATTTCAGCGTTATCAGATGTGGATTATTACTTGGCTTATATTACTTTGTATATTATTTCAATCTGAAGCCGTACTTAGTACGGCCGATTATTCCCTGGCTGTTATTATTTGTACCAAGTAATGAGATGCCCTTGAAATATGTTCAACGAAAAATTGTTCCTTGGCTTAAACAGTATATTTACAAAAATAGAAACAACAGCAAATAATTTACAAATAGAAATGGCTAAAAAAATATATTATGCTAAAGAGTGATGCAAATGTCACTAATATTGATTTTTTTTTCAAATACTTGAACAAGCTGGCAGTCAAACGTGTGGTTACAACAATGATCAAGAAGGGTATAATCACAGACATAGTCTAGAAGGTCCACAGATACCCGGAAGACTACAGACAGAAGAAATTCCGGGAGCTCATAAAGGATCAAAACATCGATGCAATACTCATAAATGAGCTCACCGAACTTGAGGATCAGGCTAATACTGAAACACTTTATATATAATTTTTACAAGCCATAAACCATTAAGTGTAATGAAAAGTTCTGTGATAATTCCAAAGTCCACGTTCATATTTATAAATTTAAAAATAATTTTCAATATTTATTAATTTCACAGTAAAATCATATTAATACATTTTTGCATTACAAAAACGCTAATGAACACGAACAATCTTATTTTTTTTTAAGATTGCGGACATCATACCGGACCAGCAGGAGATGCATGATCATGCCCTACAACACACAGTGAACACGGTTGTGATTGCGGCCAAAGAATTGCAACAATTCCACTGCTCAATAGACGATATGGAGAGAGACCGAGGCTATTCTCTTAGTGCCAGCTCTGCAGACGATAGTATATTCATACACAAGCCCCTAGCGACAACATTTAAACCGAAACAAAGGAAAAAATGGACGAAAATCAGGTAATGCTGGTAAAACGTTCAAAGCGAACGACAAAAAACAAAACGAGACCAAAACAAGTTGACTCGTCAGCTTGTGCAAACGAAAGTTGTCCTTCGACAACGCAGGACGGCGGAGTGCCCCTTGAGCTTCTGAGAGAAACTGAAGATCCTGAGGCAAAGCGCAAGCGGTTACACAGGGGCAAACACTACCTTAAGAGAAAATGCCCCAAGCCGGAATGCACATCAGAGGTTTTTAACCACGGCAGCCATCTCAAGAATGTCCATAGCTCGAGTGAGCAGGAGATTCGAAGCTTCTTCAGAGAATCCAAAAAGGACGCGAAAACCCATCCCTCCGAGAAAGTCAAAACAGTTTGCATTTTTCTGGATGCGCCCATGCCTCGCTTGTTTGGCTCTGCACATGAGGAAAACCCGCAAAAGAACACTGACAGAGTTCAGACGCCAGCAAAAAACTGAAATCCCCAACAACACTGAATGTGATGGGAACACTACCTGATATTCCAGACACTGCTGCCACAACTCAGGACAACGATAATGCGACGTCTACCAACGCAGACGACGCGACGTCTACCTCCACAGCAAGCACCCCTTATTGCGGGTGATGTGGCTGCAAAGGCCTCCAGTATTCCAAGACATTCACAACTGTCACAGATCAGAGATCACACATAAACAAAGGGTCAAGCAGCTTGGGTCTCACAGAAATGAATAAGAGATCACAGATAAACAAAGGGTCAAGCCGCTTTTGTCTCACAAAAGTGGATCAGAGATCACAGATAAACAAAGGGTCAAACAGCTTGTGTCTCACAGAAGTGGATCAGAGATCACAGATAAACAAAGGGTCAAACAGCTTGTGTCTCACAGAAGTGGATCAGAGATCACAGATAAACAAAGGATCAAACAGCTCGTGTCTCACAGAAATGGATCAGAGATCACAGATAAACAAAGGTTCAGGCAGCCTGTAACTCACAGAAGTGGATCAGAGATCACAGATAAACAAAGGTTCAGGCAGCCTGTAACTCACAGAAGTGGATCAGAGATCACAGATAAACAAAGGTTCAGGCAGCCTGTAACTCACAGAAGTGGATCAGAGATCACAGATAAACAAAGGTTCAGGCAGCCTGTAACTCACAGAAGTGGATCAGAGATCACAGATAAACAAAGGTTCAGGCAGCCTGTAACTCACAGAAGTGGATCAGAGATCACAGATAAACAAAGGTTCAGGCAGCCTGTAACTCACAGAAGTGGATCAGAGATCACAGATAAACAAAGGTTCAGGCAGCCTGTAACTCACAGAAGTGGATCAGAGATCACAGATAAACAAAGGCTCAGACAGCTTGTGTTTCACAGAAGTGGATCAGAGATCACAGATAAACAAAGGCTCAAGCAGCTGGTGTCTCACAGAAGTGGATCAGAGATCACAGATAAACAAAGGGTCAAGCCGCTTGTGTCTCACAGAAGTGGATCAGAGATCACAGATAAACAAAGGGTTAAGCAGTTTATGACTCACAGAAGTGGATCAGAGATCACAGAAAAACAAAGGGTCAAACACCTTGTGCCTCAGAGAAGTGAATCAGAGATCACAGATAAACAAAAGTGGATCAGAGATCACAGATAAACAAAAGTGGATCGCTTGTGTCTCACAGAAGTGGACGAGGAGCTGAAACATAAAAGCTTGAAACATCAGACAACCACCGTAATGAAGGCGACTGCGACACGCAAGACCACCAGTCGCTTAAAACTGTGCGGATGGCGAACAGCTCTGTCAGTAAGCAGTAGAGAGCATAAAGTGATCGCCAGCGAAACCACAACAGAACAGCAATAGCAAGGGATGACTCTTAGACTTAAAATACGCATTTTTTCACCGACTGTCACCGATTAACAGGTTCTTTGCAGATTTTCACTTCATACATGTAATACAGTCTAGCCATACACATATACTAAATGCACGACTCATTCAAAACCACTGATTTTAAAGTGAAGTGAATTTCAACGTGTTGAAACATAAAACTTCATCTGCGGTATCCATCTTTCAAGTAGTGAAGTGGGAAGGAGAAACTAGCTCCAATTGCTACTTCATCTTTTCACATATTTGTACAAGTTTCAGTTGTAGCCATTTGCGCTTTCGGGTACGGTCAACAGACTGACTGGAAGGTCAAGGTGATATTTTTCGATATTGTAGCTTTTTGCAGGTGACTGTTTTGGGTCTATTTTTGTCTCTCTTTCGCTTCCAAGGCATTCAAATCTATCGGGAGTACTGAAAACAGCTGGAGCCAGGAGGGGCCATAAGTTTTCTTCCCTATCCCCCCCTCTCACCCCCCCCCCCCTCCTTTTTTTGTCTCTTTCACTTCCAAAACATTCAACTGTATCGAGTGTACTTTACTTCTAAGGTGAACGGGAAAAGTAATGTCAGTTAAAAGTGAACACTGACACGTGAACATTACACCTATGATTTCACACTGATCCGTTAAAGATTGGGAGCCATGACAGAAAAAATGAAGCTCTGGATTTATTCATAATTATTGCCCGCACACATAGATGCACTTTCACTAGACAGGTCCAGTTAACGTTTGGAAGGCCATCACTGTTTGATGTTTAACGCCCCGTTCAGCGACTACGAAGGCTATACAGGGACGCATCGGCCAAAGGATGAAGTCGGGAACAAAGAATTGTATTCTATTGTTCTATAAATCCCTTTCAACTGCTATGGTCATGTTGTGAAAGAAGGACTAGAAAAAAAGTAACTCCGACTGGTCGGCCCCTACGGCAAGCATGGAACAGAAAGCAGTGGGCCCCTCCATCCCTCCCCCCACACAACCCGACTGGTTGCCTTCCACGACATGCGCAGAACAGACAGTAGTGGAGCCCACCCCCCACCCCACTCCCCGCATCCCCACCCGATTAGTCGGCTCCTACGACAAGCACGGATCCCACAGCAGTGCCTCCTCCCCCCCCCCCCCCCCATTCCCACTTCACTGGTCGCCTCCTGTGACAAGCACGGAACAGACAGCAGTGGGCCCCTCCATCCCTCCCCAACCCAATCTTGTATCGTTGGCCAACCTGGAGAACGTTCCTGTAAAATCTGAATCCAGCTAAAATGAGTTAATTATGGGTTTAACGCCGTATTGTGAAAGTGTGAATTCTTCGGCAATATGTAATCAGATATTTTTTGTAGGCTATTCCGCGAAAAACCCCTATCACGACTATTTTGGGTTCAACTTTGACCTCCCAAAATCTATCCTATATCATGGACCATACGGATTTGGTTTGATGTCGGAAATACCCGATGTCGGAAATGCCCATTATTATCAGAATTGTAAAGCAATGTTCCTGCATGTATCGCTTTCACGGATGGAGGTGATGCGCGGTCCTAAATGGGACAACAATTATGATTAATAATGATGAATATTTATACATATATATCAAATAAAAAAATAGATTCACACGACCAAGTTAAATATTGGTGGTCGAAATGCTAAAAAGGGGATTGAGAGTGTCAAATAAAACCGCAAGGTCATGACTCGACAATGTGTACTGTTAAGGGTGAAAAAAAAATCAGACTACATAAACCCCTGATTTGACCTTAATTCCCACTTGCAAACTTCGTTTGCAAATGGGAATAAGTTTGTAGTTTTTCTCGAAATTTCTGCCCTTTTTTTTTTCCTTTTTTTTTCTCTTTTTTTTTTCCGTCACGGAGGTTTCCAGAAAACTCCTCCTACGCTATTTGACGTAGGACGATGAAATTTGGCACAGTGATAGAAGGTGACGAGATGTCGTCAAATCCGCAAAATTTTTTGACCTTGACCTTCAAGGTCAAGGTCAAATTTGAGGTCAAAGTTTTTCTGACCTCAAAGTGGTTTCCAGAAAACTCCTCCTACAGGTTTTGTCGTAAAAAGACCGCATGTGGCAGAGACATAGAGGGTCATGAGTTGTCGTCAAATCCGTAAAATTTTTTGACCTTGCACCTCAGAGGTCAAGGTCAAATTGAGGTAAAAATATTTTTGGAAACACCTATTAATCAGGAAAAGTAGCCATAAAGGTGCTCAAATCCCACTGTGAATGCATAAAACGTACTAAGTATAGGGTAGACTTTCATCACTAACCTTGACCTTGAGGGTCAAGGTCAAAGGTCACGTGATTTCACGCGTCCTTAACGACAGGCCGACTCATCTCGAAAACGGTGAGAGATAGAGCGATTTTGAGCTCATTTTCGACCCTTTGGGCCTAAACAACGTTACATAAGAGGTACCTCGGTGACCTTGACCTTCTGGGTCACGGTCAAGGTCAAAAACGGGAAGTTGACTATTATCTCGAAAACGGTTAGAGATAGAGCGATTTTGAGCTCATTTTCGACCCTTTGGGCCTAAACAACGTTACGTAAGAGGTACCTCGGTGACCTTGACCTTCTGGGTCACGGTCAAGGTCAAAAACCGGAAGTTGACTATTATCTCGAAAACGGTTAGAGATAGAGCGATTTTGAGCTCATTTTCGACCCTTTGGGCCTAAACAAGAGGTACCTCGGTGACCTTGACCTTCTGGGTCACGGTCAAGATCAAAAACCGGAAGCTGACTATTATCTCGATAACTGTTAGAGATAGAGCGATTTTGAGCTCATTTTCGACCCTTTGGGCCTAAACAACGTTACGTAAGAGGTACCTCGGTGACCTTGACCTTCTGGGTCACGGTCAATGTCAAAAACCGGAAGTTGACTATTATCTCGAAAACGGTTAGAGAAAGAGCGATTTTGAGCTCATTTTCGACCCTTTGGGCCTAAACAACGATACTTAAGAGGTACCTCGGTGATCTTGACCTTCTGGGTCACGGTCAAGTTCAAAAACCGGAAGTTGACTATTATCTCGAAAACGGTTAGAGATAGAGCGATTTTGAGCTCATTTTCGACCCTTTGGGCCTAAACAACGTTACGTAAGAGGTACCTCGGTGATCTTGACCTTCTGGGTAACGGTCAAGGTCAAAAACCGGAAGTTGACTATTATCTCGAAAACGGTTAGAGATAGAGCGATTTTGAGCTCAATTTCGACCCTTTGGGCCTAAACAACGTTACATAAGTGGTACCTCGGTGACTTTGACCTTCTGGGTCACGGTCAAGGTCAAAAACCGGAAGTTGACTATTATCTCGATAACTGTTAGAGATAGAGCGATTTTGAGCTCATTTTCGACCCTTTCGGCCTAAACAACGTTACGTAAGAGGTACCTCGGTGACCTTGACCTTCTGGGTCACGGTCAATGTCAAAAACCGGAAGTTGACTATTATCTCGAAAACGGTTAGAGATAGAGCGATTTTGAGCTCATTTTCGACCCTTTGGGCCTAAACAACGTTACATAAGAGGTACCTCGGTGACCTTGACCTTCTGGGTCACGGTCAAGGTCAAAAACCGGAAGTTGACTATTATCTCGAAAACGGTTAGAGAAAGAGCGATTTTGAGCTCATTTTCGACCCTTTGAGCCTAAGCAACGTTACATAAGAGGTACCTCGGTGACCTTGACCTTCTGGGTCACGGTCAAGTTCAAAAACCGGAAGTTGACTATTATCTCGAAAACGGTTAGAGATAGAGCGATTTTGAGCTCATTTTCGAGCCTTTGGGCCGAAACAACGTTACATAAGAGGTAACTCGGTGACCTTGACATTCTTGGTCACGGTCAAGGTCAAAAACCGGAAGTTGACTATTATCTCGAAAACGGTTAGAGATAGAGCGATTTTGAGCTCATTTTCGACCCTTTGGGCCTAAACAACGTTACATAAGAGGTACCTCGGTGATCTTGACCTCCTCCATCATGGTCAAGGTCAAAAACTGCAAGTTGACCAGTATCTCAAAAACGGTTAGAAAACTGAATTTGATTTTTTGTGCCCAAATGAGGTTACATTATATTCACTTCGATGGCCTCGTTCAAGATAATAATCCGGAAGCTGACAATTATGTTGAAACACTGAAAAATGTGTCTTTGACCAAATATGTTGTGTCTCTGCCCTTGCAAGTGGGTACTATTTCGCTACGTGTAGCGAAATTCGGTCAAGTTATGTCCGTTGTTCGTTGCATGTTTTTCGAAGCACTATCTGAAAAACTGAAGCCTCCATATAACGACACCGGGACAACTGCCACATGTGCGTGCTGATGCGGAAAGCCGATTATTTCATTATTGGGGACAATTATGCACAACTATTTATAGACGCAATAATTCCAGGACGATAAATGACTGGTTTCCGGTAGTTTAAATTAATTAAAGCAAATAAATGATTAATTATGAGATCAGTTGTCTTCTCCAGACTTTTTGGCCATTTTCCGTGTTTTCTCTGACTTTTCCTGATTCATTTTTTTCCCCGACTTCTCAAGTTTTTTACTGACCTGTGCCACCCTGCACACTGCCTTCTTTTTTTTATAATTACTGCGGCATCTGATATTTTTTTCCGCTTCGATACGCAACTAACATTGCAATTTCGCGTTCGGTGCGCAACTTCGCGTACCAAGTTCAATGAGAAGCAAGTTTGATCGATATTTTAAGTCATATGCACAATTTTAGCTATATTTCAGGTTTGTTCGTTTGGTTTTCAACGTCCCGTTCAGCGACAATGAAGGCTACATTGAGACGAATTTATCAAGGAAACGTGTACAGAAGCGTTGAGAAAAAAAAAACAAAATTAAGAAATAGTGAACCAGCTACATTTCAAGTTTGTTTATTTGTTTGTTTGTTTGGTGTTTAACAATGACAGCTATATTAAGACGCAATTGCCAAATTAACAAGTGGGAAAACAAGATTTTAAGACGTTTTCAATGAATTCCTAGAAGATTTTTAAGAAAACTGGATTGTCGATCAATATTTTTACTGATTTTTGGTGATACATCAAAAACTAAGAGCCAGAATGGGGCTAGTACCTGCCAGCTTCACCTATTGACGAAAATTGGACGTAAGTCTACATTCATTGCGTTACTTAAGATTACACCGAGTTGTTCGCCAATATTTCCACCGTTTAAAAAGTGAAAAGAAATTGATTAGTCATAAGTGCCCACTTCAAGCATGAAACTGTTATTTATAGATATACTTTTATATAAGTACTCATTGCCAATGCCTTTGTTAATTGCCGTTAAGTGTACGTTTTTTTTTTTTTTTTTGTTTTTGTTTTTTTTTCATTGAAAATTCATAAACAGTGAACAATTTTCGATTCTAAGAGGGTCCGTTATATTGCTGTATAACTGTTATATCCTGCAGTGACCTTGAATAATGACACAAGGTCACCAGAACACAATCAGCTCCGGAACATTACACATAAATGCTACATACCAGATTTCGTTGAAATCCGACCTGTGAAACTTGAGATATGCAAAAACACATGTATAATGTCAAAGTCCCGCAGTGACCTTGAACAACGACGCAAGGTCTACAAAACCTAATCACCACTAGAATAATTTACAATAAAGCTACATACCAGATATGGTTGAAATCCGACCAGTGAAACTTGAGATATGGAAAACCCATGAAAAATGTCAAAGTCTCGCAGTGACCTTGAACAACGACGCAAGGTCACCAAAACCTAATCTGCTCTAGAACATTACATACAGAAGCTACAAACAAGGTTAGCTAAGAGTTTACTATATTTGTTTTGGTTTTTCGCCAAAATTTTCGCCAGGTAGGTACTAACGCTTGCACCCCGCACCTAAACTTTCAAGACAGTAAGACTTTTTCCTGGAGATAGTTATGATTTTACAAAAAAAAAAAAAAAAAAAAAAAAAACAATCACGAGAGGCATATACCTGGCGTCAGTTAAGATTTGAATAAGTACTTGTTTTCCTTTTTTCGCCAATTTCTGGAGAACCGCAAAAAAGTAAAAAAGTAACAGCCAGGGAACTGCTAATGTCCGCTTTCGTTCATAAAAATTTCAAGACAGTTATGCTCATTGCCCCGCGTCAGTCTAGATTTTGCTATTGTCGGCAAAATGTGGTAGTCATATTTCAAAAACCGGTTTTTGAATAATTCGCACAAATTTCCAAAGGAATCCGTTCAGAATTATGAGAAGAAGCACTTTGAAAAATGTAAACTAATTTGCTTTTAAGTGACGACCCCCCCCCCCCCCCCCCCCAATTTTCGGCGGGTCGCAATTGAAGTAACTTTTCAAAAGAAGCCCTACTGGCGAACATTTACGCAAAATTTAAAGAAAATCCGATTAAAAGTGTGGAAGAAAAAAGCTTTGGGAAATTGGCTATCGAAAAATGCTCCCCATCTGGTCAGTGTTTGGTGGGTTGCCTTCCCTGTAAGGGCCTATCCAGTAAACATCAGTACACAATTTGAGAGAACCCGATCAAAATTCTTGGAGTAGAAGCATTTTGAAAATTGGCTACCGAAAAATTCTAAATGCCTCCATTTGGCCAATCGACAAAAATGTTATTTTTCAAGAGACAAATCTGAGAACAATCGCTCAAAATTGAAGAGAAATCCAATCAAAATTGAGGCAGAAGAAGCATTTTGATAATTGACTATTGAACTTTATAAAATGCCCCCCTCCCCGTATCTAGCCAATTTTTCGCGAATCACGAAAAATTGTAATAGAAAGGCCTAACCAGTAAACACTGATACAAACTGTGGGAGTGGAAGCATTTTGAAAACTTTTAACCAAAAACTTAGCCAATCTTTGGCATCTTGACAAAGATTTTCACGACAGAACCATCTAGGGAAGAACCATTCAAAATTTGAAAGAAATACGTTAAAAATGGATGCTGAAAACTGGCTGAAAATTATTATTATTATTTTTTTTCGATAGAAATATTTATATAGCCTGTTCATCAATATTAGTTCGAAGGGCTTTACAATATATAACAATGATCAAATAATAGTCAAAATTGATTAAAAACATTACTAAAGTGTGACTAGAATTAAACATTCCGTTTTAAACGTTTTAAAGGTCCCCCATTTAGCCATTTTTTGGCGGATCGCCAAAAAAGAGAGAACCGCCTGGTGAAGGCAATCCCATCAAAATTGTGGAAGAAAAAAAAAACTTTGTAAAATTGGCAACAAAAATTTAACAATACGCCCTATTTGGCCAACTTTCAGTGGATCGCAAATAAAGTAACTTTTCAAAACAGGCTTTCCTAGTAAATACTTATGCAAAATTTGAAGACAATCCGCTCAAAATTGTGGAAGCACTTTGAAAATTGGCAACCGAAATATTTGAAATGGCCCCCATTTGGTGGAGTAAGGGCATGCTCCTGGCGTCAGATAGAAACTGAGTTTTCGCCAATATTTCCGCCAATTTTTGACGAATTACCAACAAAAATGACTGGGTAGATACTGATGTCCGCTTCCATTCTTCAAACCTTTGAGACAGTAAGATGATATCTCTACGGTAATTAAGATGTTGGCAAGAAATCCGTTTTTTTTCCGAATTACGTACCACTGACGTACCAATGACGTACTAATGACGTACCAATGACCGCCTATCTTTGACTAGCTTTCAAGAAAGTAAGACTATTTCATTGGCGTCAGTTAAGATTTTACTCATTTTTTTTTTTTCGGTTTTCGCCAACATTACCGTAACTTTTGGCGAATCACGACAAAATAGAACAGCTAGGTAGGTACCAATGCCCGCTCCCTCTAACCAAAATTTCAAGGGAGTAGGCCATATACTTGACATGAGTTAGGTTTTAATAAGATCTATATTTTTGGCCAATATTACCCACAATTTTTGGCAAATCACCAAAACAAAAATTATGTATATAGTAATGTCTGCTACTTTTATTTACAATTTCAAGACAGTAAGGCTATTTTCCTGGCATAAGTTAAGGTATCACAAAAAAAAAAAAATCGTCACCTGCCAAAAAAGTACTAGCCAGGTTGGTATCGAAGTCCGTTACCTTCAATCAAAATGTCCAAGACATTCAGGTTAAAAATTTAAGGGGAGATAAGATTTTCAAATTTCACAAGGATACCAGTGAACTGGTAAAGTCCCCGCCGCATCCCCGATTTTGAAATGAACAGCTCTAAACCAAAAATAACCTATACATGTTCTCTCGAGATGCAAAAAAGAAATGAAATCACTATATTAGTTACTGAGATACGGCGCGTACAAACTTAACACTATAGATGGGGACGGGCAGACGGACGCGGCCCGTTTCATGAGGCCCCCGCTCCGCGCTGCGCGTGGGGCGGGGGGCGAAAAAGCGTACACACAAACATACGCACATACTTTCAACGATGGCCACAACTCCTGCTTCTGCAGAACTTGGGGCTTAAATTAGAGAGAATGAAGAAATCGGACAGTAAGAGTTGATATAAGCAAGAAAGAAATCCCCGATTAGTTGCCTCCTACGACAATCACCGAGCAGGCAGCATTGGGCCCACCGCCCCCACCCCCCCCCCCCCTCCTCACCCGCTTAGACGCTTCCTACGACATGCAAGTAACAGACAGCTTTGGATCTACTCTTAAGATTCCCCCAACCCACAGAGGGAACATTTTAGGTTTGATATCGCACTACGCACTATCTACGATTGAATTTACATTTCCACGCACTGCTTCCATTTCAATGTGTCAACTTTTAACGCTTTTTTAAGCCTCTGCTTCTTGCTCTGCACACAGTACGCTTTCTGAGTGTGTGACTTTTGGGGCTGTTCACCCATATGACGTCTTTCCGGTACAGTCAAATGTCTGACCAAAACGCTGCACTGCACACGTCCCTCGCAAACCAGTCCACTAATCTTGACATTTCTGTACGTTCATTTTGATACTATTTACCCCACCAAAAAAATCTTTTTCCTTTTCACTTTTTTTAATTTAAAATTCTTCTTTTTTTTTTTTTTGGAATCGAGTGCAAACTGACAGCTTTGCGGCTTATTTTCTTATGGTTTAAAAGCAATATGCCTTATTGAGGACATGTTCAAAAATAATCCGCCTTGCTGAGGGCATGTTTTCCTTTCCTTCCGAATTTTCAGGATTCCCGATAATATCGGAGATTTATTTGAGTGGCTAACTAAAATAAATGAAGCCAAATTCGGGTCACCGCATGAAGCAGTAAATTAAACTTATTTAAGAATTTTTTACCATATTTAAATACTTGTATTTAAATTTCAATGGATAATTGGATAAACGCATTTTTTTTTTTTTTTTTTTTTGGAGAAAATGGGCTACACGATTAGTCAGTTTACACAATTGAATATTTATAGACAAGGACCAAAATCAAAATTGTTAACAAGGTAAATTTTGGTTTGAAGCTTTGTATCTAACAAGTTGAATGCATGGTTTGCATAAGACGACAATTTAACGGTGAGTACATTCAGTCGGTGCACAAGAGTTTGTTTTTAAGATGGCCAGTAATTCCTAGAATGAGCACAGACCACACACGCCTTGTAACGACTACAAGCACAGACCACACACGCCTTGTAACGACTACAAGCACAGACCACACACGCCTTGTAACGACTACAAGCACAGACCACACACGCCTTGTAACGACTACAAGCACAGACCACACACGCCTTGTAACGACTACAAGCACAGACCACACACGCCTTGTAACGACTACAAGCACAGACCATACACGCCTTGTAACGACTACAAGCACAGACCACACATGCCGTGTAACGGCTACAATCGAAGATCACACATGCCTTGTAACGACTACAAGCACAGACCACACACGCCTTGTAACCACTACAAGCAAAGACCACACACGCCTTGTAACGACTACAAGCACAGACCACACACGCCTTGTAACGACTACAAGCACAGACCACACACGCCTTGTAACGACTACAAGCACAGACCACACACGCCTTGTAACCACTACAAGCAAAGACCACACATGCCTTGTAACGACTACAACCACAGACCACACATGCCGTGTAACGGCTACAATCGAAGATCACACATGCCTTGTAACGACTACAAGCACAGACCACACACGCCTTGTAACCACTACAAGCAAAGACCACACACGCCTTGTAACGACTACGAGCACAGACCACACACGCCTTGTAACGACTACAAGCACAGACCACACACGCCTTGTAACGACTACAAGCACAGACCACACACGCCTTGTAACGACTACAAGCACAGACCACACACGCCTTGTAACGACTACAAGCACAGACCACACACGCCTTGTAACGACTACAAGCACAGACCACACATGCCTTGTAACGACTACAAGCACAGACCACACACGCCTTGTAACGACTACAAGCACAGACCACACACGCCTTGTAACGACTACAAGCACAGACCATACACGCCTTGTAACGACTACAAGCACAGACCACACACGCCTTGTAATGACTACAAGCACAGACCACACACGCCTTGTAACGACTACAAGCACAGACCACACACGCCTTGTAACGACTACAAGCACAGACCACACACGCCTTGAAGCGACTACAAGCACAGACCACACATGCCTTGTAACGACTACAAGCACAGACCACACACGCCTTGTAACGACTACAAGCACAGACAACACACGCCTTGTAGCGACTACAAGCACAGACCACACACGCCTTGTAGCGACTACAAGCACAGACCACACATGCCTTGTAACGACTACAAGCACAGACCACACACGCCTTGTAACGACTACAAGCACAGACAACACACGCCTTGTAGCGACTACAAGCACAGACCACACACGTCCTGAAACGACTACAAGCACAGACCACACACGCCTTGTAGCGACTACAAGCGCAGACCACACACGCCTTGTAGCGACTACAAGCAAAGACCACACACGCCTTGTAGCGACTACAAGCAAAGACCACACACGCCTTGTAACGACTACAAGCACAGACTACACACGCCTTGTAGCGACTACAAGCACAGACTACACACGCCTTGTAGCGACTACAAGCGCAGACCACACACGCCTTGTAACGACTACCCATCCTCGTCCTAGCTTATTCATTTGCATATTGCAAATAATTTGTTACATGACCCTTGGCAAGTACTGCAACATGATTGGTCAAAATCCCAAGTCCCTATATTTTCATTCGCCAAAACCCAAAAGACGATGATTTGACCAAGTTAGGTAACAAAGCATATGCACACTTATTTCAAGTCAACATGAAGATAATATTGACCAGCGACGGTCAACATTTCCTTAATAGTCAATAATACTTCATCTGGACTCAAAACAGGGAAAACAATTCCCTTAACATACGAACATTTGTCTATCAGTAACAAGTCGTTTAATCATGACGCAGCAACAATCATCCGGGGGGGGGGGGGGTGGGGGGCGGGCGAGGTGGAGTTATTACCTGCCCCACCCTCACTCCTCTCTAAAGGAAAAAAACTGAATCCTCAACGTGTTCCTCGTTTTTAAGTGTCCTTGTCAAGTTAGCAAATACCTAAAATCAATGCACTGCTCATTTTGAAAAGAAACTTTTCTTCCCAACAAAATGTTGCATCGGTTGTTTGTTGTGGTTTCGTTTTCCTGTTGCTTAATTGCAATTTGACATGAATCAGGGTTAACTTTTGATAATTGTATTTATAATTCTTTGAGCGAAGTTCGAATCTCTGGCGCTATTAGAAGATGAGAATTTTGTTTTGTTTTTTTTTAACAACAAAAAATATCTTCAAATTTTAAAACATAATGGTCATGTAATTATGACCGACTGAGCAACATGACTTCTTCTCTTACGTCATGACTACACAGACTAAGTGACTAACCTACTGTCCATAAACAGGTTTACACAAACTCCCTTAACAAAGTTCTAACCCAGACCAGTCAACTTCCGTCTAAGGAAGTGGCTAACCACAAAGGGCTGAAACCACCGAGTCGGCTAGTCGGATTCATTTTCGATATTCGGCTCGGAAAATGGAAGTCGACTGGTCAATAACCAATGTGAATCGACTAGCAGAATTTGATCGGTTACAGCCATAAACATAAATTGACACACCTCACAAAGATCTTTTTACAGTTACATGTGACCGTGGCTCTCCCATTTCACGTGGGCGATATTTGAGTACAGAGATGAGAATTTCGGTCTAGTCGCCTTTTAAGACCAGACTAAGACAAATTTTCTGTAGCGCTAAACATCAAAGATACCCTGGATATCAAATTCTGATGTGGACACAAAATCTAGGGAGTTGATTTTTTTTTTTTTAACTTAAAATCTGGATTTTTTTTCTTTGCCAAAAGCAATTTGCAAAGCAGCGCGGGGTTAAAATTAAGGAGAGCTCACGTTCTGACAAATTAACAATCATGTGCACAGGTCAGATATTCCCCCTACTTACCCCCAACATCGATGCGAAACACGATCCGGTTTCCCTCCTGTTCCCTCTCTACCCCCCCCCCCCCCCTCCGTGTCACTCGGCATTACTTCTTGAAGATGTAGTTTTCTCCAACGATCAGACGCGCTGCAGCACAAACCGGCTTGCTGCAGGAGGCTCCGCGCACCTGCATAATGAAGTGTCGCAACACCTGCTCCGCCAATCAAACGCCTCCACGGGTTGCCTTGGTAACGGTGCTTGGGTCGAGGCTGAGAGGGATCACGCCTGGAAAACAGAACACAAGGCCTCTTAGAATCGCATGCGAATTAGGCAGAAACACACTATGAAAATAAATAAATAAAATATAAATAAAACAGAACACAAGGCCTCTTAGAATCGCATGCGAATTAGGCAGAAACACACTATGAAAATAAATAAATAAAATATAAATAAGTAAAGAGATAACAAATATCAACTATAACCCTTTTCGTCGGAATCGACATCACAAGCTTATATCAAGCAAATAAGAATTTTGTTCCTCCTCGGAAACGTTTCCAACTGTGAATAAATTTTTGTTTAGTTATTCTTGAAATTTCTGCATTTGTCCGCTTTTTTCTCCCCCCCCCCCTCCCCCCCCCCCCCCTCGACCAATGGATGTATGGTTTTCAGAAAACTACTGCATTATTTGACGCAGGAAGACAAAATTTGGAAAATGTGTACAGGACGATAAAATTTCTCTCCAATCCGCAATTTTCCTCATCAAGGTCGAAATGAGGCCAAAATTATTTTTTCTCCATAATGGTGTCCAGAAAACTCCCCCCTCTCCCCCACCCCCCCCCCCCCCCCCCCAGCTTCTTAGTCAGAGGAGCTTCACTTAGAAACAATAGTAAAATCTTGACGAAACTTGTCGAAAATTATTGGTATTGACCTCAAAGATCCAGGTCAAACTGAGGTCGAAATATTTTTAAAAACGCTACTTTTTTACGTAAAATAGCCAGAAAAAGGCTTCGAAAGGTTACCGATAGGACTACTCAGGGTTCGCGCTGGGTTCTCAGGAAAGTGAGTCAAAAAAAGGAAAGTGTGACTCAGTTGGGTCCAGAAAGACTCGGTGGGTTCCGAAAAAGTGAGTCATTTCGTAAAAAAATGTCCAAAAAGTGGACGAAAACCCCGCCAACGCGAACCCTGAGTTACTTTGTGTAAACCTTTGTGAGTATACTAAATAACATGAGTAATCACGGTGACCTTGAGTTACTTTGTGTAAACCTTTGTGAGTATACTAAATAACATGAGTAATCACGGTGACCTTGACCCTCTCGGGTCACATTCAAGGTGAAAAATCGGAAGTTGTCATGTATCTTGAAAACAGTTAGAGATGGAGCAATTTTGACCTCATTATCGATCGTTTGGACCTACACAACGTCACATAAGAGGTGTCTCAGTGACCCTGACCCTTCCTATCACAGTCAAGTTCAAAAATCGAAAGCTGACCAGGGTTCGCGTTGGCGGTGTTTTGCCCATTTTTTTTTTTTAATTTTGAAAAATTTCACAAATCGGGTCTGTGGAAATTGAGTGAAATTTTAAGTTACTCCAAAATTGATTTCTAGGACGTAATTTTTACTTGTTAAGTCAGAAATGACTACAGGGATTGTACAAAAAGCATGCAAATGTATTTCTGAAATTTTCTAATACTGTTCAAATTTTGAAAAAAATCCACAGGTCGGGACCTGTGGAAATTGAGTGAAATTTTAAGTTCCTCCAAAATTCATTTCTAGGAAGTAATTTTTACTTGAAAAGTCAGAAATCACTACAGGGACTGTAGAAAAAGCATTCAAATGTATTTCTGAAATTTTCTAATACTGTTCAAATTTTGAAAGAAATTCAAAGGTCGGGACCTGTGGAAGTTGAGCGAAATTTTAAGTTCCTCCAAAATTTATTCCTAGGCCGTGAAATTTACTTGCTAGGTGAGAAATCATTACAGCGATTACAGGAAAGACATTCAAATGCATTTCTAAAAATTTCTGATATTTTTCAAATTTTGAAAAATTTTCACAGGGTGGGACCTGTGGAAATTGAGTGAAATTTTAAGCTCCTCAAAAATTCATTTCTAGGAAGTAATTTTTACTTGATAAGACAGAAATCAATGCAGAGATTTTAGAAAAATCATTCAAATTCATTTCTGAAATTTTCTCATATTTTTCAAATTTTGAAAAAATTTCACAGGTCGGGACCTGTGGAAATTGAGTGAAATTTTAAGTTTCTCCAAAATTCATTTCTAGGAAGTAATTTTTACTTGATAAGTCAGAAATCACTACAGGGACTGTAGAAAAAGCATTCAAATGTATAATTTTCTAATACTGTTCAAATTTTGAAAAATTTCACAAGTCGGGACCTGTGGAAATTGAGTGAAATTTTAAGTTTCTCCAAAATTCATTTCTAGGAAGTAATTTTTACTTGATAAGTCAGAAATCACTACAGGGACTGTAGAAAGAGCATTCAAATGTACTTCTCAAATTTTCTAATACTGTTCAAATTTTGAAAAATTTCACAGGTCGGGACCAGTGGAAATTGAGTGAAATTTTAAGTTCCTCTAAAATTTATTCCTAGGCCGTGAAATTTACTTGCTAGGTGGGAAATCATTACAGCGATTGCACAAAAGGCATTCAAATGCATTTCTGAAATTTTCTCATATTTTTCAAATTTTGAAAAATTTCACAGGTCGGGACCTGTGGAAATTGAGTGAAATTTTAAGTTTCTCCAAAATTCATTTCTAGGAAGTAATTTTTACTTGATAAGTCAGAAATCACTACAGGGACTGTAGAAAAAGCATTCAAATGTATTTCTGAAATTTTCTAATACTGTTCAAATTTTGAAAAATTTCACGGGACCTGTGGAAATTGAGTGAAATTTTAAGCTCCTTCAAAATTAATTTCTAGGAAGTAATTTTTACTTGATAAGTCAGAAATCACTACAGGGACTGTAGAAAAAGCATTCAAATGTATTTCTGAAATTTTCTAATACTGTTCAAATTTTGAAAAAATTCACAGGTCGGGAATTGTGGAAATTGAGCGAAATTTTAAGTTCCTCCAATTTTTTTTCCTAGGCCGTAAATTTTACTTGCTAGGCCAGAAGTCGCCACAAGGATTGTAGAAAAAGCATTCAAATGTATTTCTGAAATTTTCTAATACTGTTCAAACTTGAAAAAATTCACAGGTCGGGACCTGTGGAAGTTGAGCGAAATTTTAAGTTCCTCCAAAATTATTCCTAGGCCGTGAAATTTACTTGCTAGGTGGGAAATCATTACAGCGATTGTAGAAAAGGCATTCAAATGTATTTCTGAAAATTTCTGATATTTTTCAAATTTTGAAAAATTTCACAGGTCGGGACCTGTGGAAATTGAGTGAAATTTTAAGCTCCTCCAAAATTCATTCTAGGAAGTAATTTTTACTTGATAAGTCAGAAATCACAACAGGGACTGTAGAAAAAGCATTCAAATGTATTTCTGAAATTTTCTAATACTGTTCAAATTTTAAAAAATTTCACAGGTCAAGACCAGTGGAAATTGAGTGAAATTTTAAGCTCCTCCAAAATTCATTTCTAGGAAGTAATTTTTACTTGATAAGTCTGAAATCACTACAGGGACTGTAGAAAAAGCATTCAAATGTATTTCTGAAATTTTCTAATACTGTTCAAATTTTGAAAAAAATTCACAGGTCGGGACCTGTGGAAATTGAGTGAAATTTTAAGCTCCTCCAAAATTCATTTCTAGGAAGTAATTTTTACTTGAAAAGTCAGAAATCATTACAGGGACTGTAGAAAAAGCATTCAAATGTATTTCTGAAATTTTCTAATACTGTTCAAATTTTGAAAAAAATTCACAGGTCGGGACCTGTGGAAATTGAGCGAAATTTTAAGTTTTCCAAAATTCATTTCTAGGAAGTAATTTTTACTTGATAAGTCAGAAATCACTACAGGGACTGTAGAAAAAGCATTCAAATATATTTCTGAAATTTTCTAATACTGTTCAAATTTTGAAAAAAAATTCACAGGTCGGGACCTGTGGAAATTTAGCGAAATTTTAAGTTTGTCCAAAATTCATTTCTAGGAAGTAATTTTTACTTGATAAGTCAGAAATCACTACAGGGACTGTAGAAAAAGCATTCAAATGTATTTCTGAAATTTTCTAATACTGTTCAAATTTTGAAAAAATTCACAGGTCGCGACCTGTGGAAATTGAGTGAAATTTTAAGCTCCTCCAAAATTCATTTCTAGGAAGTAATTTTTACTTGAAAAGTCAGAAAGCACTACAGGGACGGTAGAAAAAGCATTCAAATGTATTTCTGAAATTTTCTAATACTGTTCAAATTTTGAAAAAATTCACAGGTCGAGAACTGTGGAAATTGAGCGAAATTTTAAGTTCCTCCAAATTTTTTTCCTAGGCCGTAAATTTTACTTGCTAGGCCAGAAGTCACTACAAAGATTGTAGAAAAAGCATTCAAATGTATTTCTGAAACTTTCTAATACTGTTCAAATTTTGAAAAATTTCACAGGTCCGGACCAGTGGAAATTGAGTGAAATTTTAAGCTCCTCCAAAATTCATTTCTAGGAAGTAATTTTTACTTGATAAGTCAGAAATCACTACAGGGACTGTAGAAAAAGCATTCAAATGTATTTCTGAAATTTTCTAATACTGTTCAAATTTTGAAAAAATTCACAGGTCGGGAATTGTGGAAATTGAGCGAAATTTTAAGTTCCTCCAATTTTTTTTCCTAGGCCGTAAATTTTACTTGCTAGGCCAGAAGTCGCCACAAGGATTGTAGAAAAAGCATTCAAATGTATTTCTGAAATTTTCTAATACTGTTCAAACTTGAAAAAATTCACAGGTCGGGACCTGTGGAAGTTGAGCGAAATTTTAAGTTCCTCCAAAATTTATTCCTAGGCCGTGAAATTTACTTGCTAGGTGGGAAATCATTACAGCGATTGTAGAAAAGGCATTCAAATGTATTTCTGAAAATTTCTGATATTTTTCAAATTTTGAAAAATTTCACAGGTCGGGACCTGTGGAAATTGAGTGAAATTTTAAGCTCCTCCAAAATTCATTTCTAGGAAGTAATTTTTACTTGATAAGTCAGAAATCACAACAGGGACTGTAGAAAAAGCATTCAAATGTATTTCTGAAATTTTCTAATACTGTTCAAATTTTAAAAAATTTCACAGGTCAAGACCAGTGGAAATTGAGTGAAATTTTAAGCTCCTCCAAAATTCATTTCTAGGAAGTAATTTTTACTTGATAAGTCTGAAATCACTACAGGGACTGTAGAAAAAGCATTCAAATGTATTTCTGAAATTTTCTAATACTGTTCAAATTTTGAAAAAAATTCACAGGTCGGGACCTGTGGAAATTGAGTGAAATTTTAAGCTCCTCCAAAATTCATTTCTAGGAAGTAATTTTTACTTGAAAAGTCAGAAATCATTACAGGGACTGTAGAAAAAGCATTCAAATGTATTTCTGAAATTTTCTAATACTGTTCAAATTTTGAAAAAAAATTCACAGGTCGGGACCTGTGGAAATTGAGCGAAATTTTAAGTTTTCCAAAATTCATTTCTAGGAAGTAATTTTTACTTGATAAGTCAGAAATCACTACAGGGACTGTAGAAAAAGCATTCAAATATATTTCTGAAATTTTCTAATACTGTTCAAATTTTGAAAAAAAATTCACAGGTCGGGACCTGTGGAAATTTAGCGAAATTTTAAGTTTGTCCAAAATTCATTTCTAGGAAGTAATTTTTACTTGATAAGTCAGAAATCACTACAGGGACTGTAGAAAAAGCATTCAAATGTATTTCTGAAATTTTCTAATACTGTTCAAATTTTGAAAAAATTCACAGGTCGCGACCTGTGGAAATTGAGTGAAATTTTAAGCTCCTCCAAAATTCATTTCTAGGAAGTAATTTTTACTTGAAAAGTCAGAAAGCATTACAGGGACGGTAGAAAAAGCATTCAAATGTATTTCTGAAATTTTCTAATACTGTTCAAATTTTGAAAAAATTCACAGGTCGAGAACTGTGGAAATTGAGCGAAATTTTAAGTTCCTCCAAATTTTTTTCCTAGGCCGTAAATTTTACTTGCTAGGCCAGAAGTCACTACAAAGATTGTAGAAAAAGCATTCAAATGTATTTCTGAAACTTTCTAATACTGTTCAAATTTTGAAAAATTTCACAGGTCGGGACCAGTGGAAATTGAGTGAAATTTTAAGCTCCTCCAAAATTCATTTCTAGGAAGTAATTTTTACTTGATAAGTCAGAAATCACTACAGGGACTGTAGAAAAAGCATTCAAATGTATTTCTGAAATTTTCTAATACTGTTCAAATTTTGAAAAAATTCACAGGTCGGGACCTGTGGAAATTGAGTGAAATTTTAAGCTCCTCCAAAATTCATTTCTAGGAAGTAATTTTTACTTGAAAAGTCAGAAATCATTACAGGGACTGTAGAAAAAGCATTCAAATGTATTTCTGAAATTTTCTAATACTGTTCAAATTTTGAAAAAAAATTCACAGGTCGGGACCTGTGGAAATTGAGCGAAATTTTAAGTTTTCCAAAATTCATTTCTAGGAAGTAATTTTTACTTGATAAGTCAGAAATCACTACAGGGACTGTAGAAAAAGCATTCAAATATATTTCTGAAATTTTCTAATACTGTTCAAATTTTGAAAAAAATTCACAGGTCGGGACCTGTGGAAATTGAGCCAAATTTTAAGTTTCTCCAAAATTCATTTCAAGGAAGTAATTTTTACTTACTAAGTCAGAAATCACTACAGGGACTGTAGAAAAAGCATTCAAATGTATTTCTGAAATTTTCTAATACTGTTCAAATTTTGAAAAAATTCACAGGTCGAGAACTGTGGAAATTGAGCGAAATTTTAAGTTCCTCCAAATTTTTTTCCTAGGCCGTAAATTTTACTTGCTAGGCCAGAAGTCACTACAAAGATTGTAGAAAAAGCATTCAAATGTATTTCTGAAACTTTCTAATACTGTTCAAATTTTGAAAAATTTCACAGGTCGGGACCAGTGGAAATTGAGTGAAATTTTAAGCTCCTCCAAAATTCATTTCTAGGAAGTAATTTTTACTTGATAAGTCAGAAATCACTACAGGGACTGTAGAAAAAGCATTCAAATGTATTTCTGAAATTTTCTAATACTGTTCAAATTTTGAAAAAAATTCACAGGTCGGGACCTGTGGAAATTGAGTGAAATTTTAAGCTCCTCCAAAATTCATTTCTAGGAAGTAATTTTTACTTGAAAAGTCATAAATCATTACAGGGACTGTAGAAAAAGCATTCAAATGTATTTCTGAAATTTTCTAATACTGTTCAAATTTTGAAAAAAAATTCACAGGTCGGGACCTGTGGAAATTGAGCGAAATTTTAAGTTTTCCAAAATTCATTTCTAGGAAGTAATTTTTACTTGATAAGTCAGAAATCACTACAGGGACTGTAGAAAAAGCATTCAAATATATTTCTGAAATTTTCTAATACTGTTCAAATTTTGAAAAAAATTCACAGGTCGGGACCTGTGGAAATTGAGCCAAATTTTAAGTTTCTCCAAAATTCATTTCAAGGAAGTAATTTTTACTTACTAAGTCAGAAATCACTACAGGGACTGTAGAAAAAGCATTCAAATGTATTTCTGAAATTTTCTAATACTGTTCAAATTTTGAAAAAAATTCACAGGTCGGGACCTGTGGAAATTGAGTGAAATTTTAAGCTCCTCCAAAATTCATTTCTAGGAAGTAATTTTTACTTGAAAAGTCAGAAATCATTACAGGGACTGTAGAAAAAGCATTCAAATGTATTTCTGAAATTTTCTAATACTGTTCAAATTTTGAAAAAATTAACAGGTCGGGAACTGTGGAAATTGAGCGATATTTTAAGTTCCTCCAAATTTTTTTCCTAGGCCGTAAATTTTACTTGCTAGGCCAGAAGTCACTACAAGGATTGTAGAAAAAGCATTCAAATGTATTTCTGAAATTTTCTAATACTGTTCAAATTTTGAAAAATTTCACAGGTCGGGACCAGTGGAAATTGAGTGAAATTTTAAGCTCCTCCAAAATTCATTTGTAGGAAGTAATTTTTACTTGATAAGTCAGAAATCACTACAGGGACTGTAGAAAAAGCATTCAAATGTATTTCTGAAATTTTCTAATACTGTTCAAATTTTGAAAAAAATTCACAGGTCGGGACCTGTGGAAATTGAGTGAAATTTTAAGCTCCTCCAAAATTCATTTCTAGGAAGTAATTTTTACTTGAAAAGTCAGAAATCATTACAGGGACTGTAGAAAAAGCATTCAAATGTATTTCTGAAATTTTCTAATACTGTTCAAATTTTGAAAAAAAAAAATCACAGGTCGGGACCTGTGGAAATTGAGCGAAATTTTAAGTTTTCCAAAATTCATTTCTAGGAAGTAATTTTTACTTGATAAGTCAGAAATCACTACAGGGACTGTAGAAAAAGCATTCAAATATATTTCTGAAATTTTCTAATACTGTTCAAATTTTGAAAAATTTCACAGGTCGGGACCTGTGGAAATTGAGCCAAATTTTAAGTTTCTCCAAAATTCATTTCTAGGAAGTAATTTTTACTTACTAAGTCAGAAATCACTATAGGGACTGTAGAAAAAGCATTCAAATGTATTTCTGAAATTTTCTAATACTGTTCAAATTTTGAAAAAATTCACAGGTCGCGACCTGTGGAAATTGAGTGAAATTTTAAGCTCCTCCAAAATTCATTTCTAGGAAGTAATTTTTACTTGATAAGTCAGAAATCATTACAGGGACTGTAGAAAAAGCATTCAAATGTATTTCTGAAATTTTCTAATACTGTTCAAATTTTGAAAAAATTAACAGGTCGGGACCTGTGGAAATTGAGCGAAATTTTAAGTTCCTCCAAATTTTTTTCCTAGGCCGTAAATTTTACTTGCTAGGCCAGAGGTCCCTACAAGGATTGTAGAAAATACACTGAAATGCATTTCTGAAATTTTCTTATACTTTTCAAATTTTGAAAAAAATTCACAGGTCGGGACCTGTGGAAGTTGAGTGAAATTTTAAGTTCCTCCAAAAATTATTCCTAGGCCGTGAAATTTACTTGCTAGGTGGGAAATCATTACAGCGATTGCAGAAAAGGCATTCAAATACATTTCTGAAATTTTCTGATATTTTTCAAATTTTGAAAAATTTCACAGGTCGGGACCTGTGGAAATTGAGTGAAATTTTAAGCTCCTCCCAAATTCATTTCTAGGAAGTAATTTTTACTTGATAAGTCAGAAATCACTACAGGGACTGTAGAAAAAGCATTCAAATGTATTTCTGAAATTTTCTAATACTGTTCAAATTTTGAAAAAATTCACAGGTCGGGAACTGTGGAAATTGAGCGAAATTTTAAGTTCCTCCAAATTTTTTTCCTAGGCCGTAAATTTTACTTGCTAGGCCAGAAGTCACTACAAGGATTGTAGAAAATACATTGAAATGCATTTCTGAAATTTTCTAATACTTTTCAAATTTTGAAAGAAATTCACAGGTCACGACCTGTGGAGGTTGAGTGAAATTTTAAGTTCCTCCAAAATTTATTCCTAGGCCGTGAAATTTACTTGCTAGGTGAGAAATCATTACAGCGATTGCAAAAAAGGCATTCAAATGCATTTCTGAAATTTTCTGATATTTTTCAAATTTTGAAAAATTTCACAGGTCGGGACCTGTGGAAACTGAGTGAAATTTTAAGCTCCTCAAAAATTCATTTCTAGGAAGTAATTTTTACTTGATAAGACAGAAATCAATACAGGGATTTTAGAAAAATCATTCAAATTCATTTCTGAAATTTTCTCATATTTTTCAAATTTTGAAAAACTTCACAGGTCGGGACCTGTGGAAATTGAGTGAAATTTCAAGCTTTTCCAAAATTCATTTCTAGGAAGTAATTTTTACTTGATAAGTCAGAAATCACTACAGGGACTGTAGAAAAAGCATTCAAATATATTTCTGAAATTTTCTAATACTGTTCAAATTTTGAAAAAAATTCACAGGTCGGGACCTGTGGAAATTGAGCGAAATTTTAAGTTTCTCCAAAATTCATTTCTAGGAAGTAATTTTTACTTGATAAGTCAGAAATCACTACAGGGACTGTAGAAAAAGCATTCAAATGTATTTCTGAAATTTTCTAATACTGTTCAAATTTTGAAAAAATTCACAGGTCGGGAACTGTGGAAATTGAGCGAAATTTTAAGTTCCTCCAAATTTTTTTCCTAGGCCGTAAATTTTACTTGCTAGGCCAGAAGTCACTACAAGGATTGTAGAAAATACACTGAAATGCATTTCTGAAATTTTCTAATACTTTCAAATTTTGAAAGAAATTCACAGGTCGGGACCTGTGGAAGTTGAGTGAAATTTTAAGTTCCTCCAAAATTTATTCCTAGGCCGTGAAATTTACTTGCTAGGTGAGAAATCATTACAGCGTTGCAAAAAAGGCATTCAAATGCATTTCTGAAATTTTCTGATATTTTTCAAATTTTGAAAAATTTCACAGGTCGGGACCTGTGGAAATTGAGTGAAATTTTAAGCTCCTCCAAAATTCATTTCTAGGAAGTAATTTTTACTTGAAAAGTCAGAAATCATTACAGGGACTGTAGAAAAAGCATTCAAATGTATTTCTGAAATTTTCTAATACTGTTCAAATTTTGAAAAAATTCAAAGGTCGGGACCTGTGGAAATTGAGTGAAATTTTAAGCTCCTCCAAAATTCATTTCTAGGGAGTAATTTTTACTTGAAAAGTCAGAAATCATTACAGGGACTGTAGAAAAAGCATTCAAATATATTTCTGAAATTTTCTAATACTGTTCAAATTTTGAAAAAAATTCACAGGTCGGGACCTGTGGAAATTGAGTGAAATTTTAAGTTTTCCAAAATTCATTTCTAGGAAGTAATTTTTACTTGATAAGTCAGAAATCACTACAGGGACTGTAGAAAAAGCATTCAAATATATTTCTGAAATTTTCTAATACTGTTCAAATTTTGAAAAAAAATTCACAGGTCGGGACCTGTGGAAATTTAGCGAAATTTTAAGTTTCTCCAAAATTCATTTCTAGGAAGTAATTTTTACTTGATAAGTCAGAAATCACTACAGGGACTGTAGAAAAAGCATTCAAATGTATTTCTGAAATTTTCTAATACTGTTCAAATTTTGAAAAAATTCACAGGTCGCGACCTGTGGAAATTGAGTGAAATTTTAAGCTCCTCCAAAATTCATTTCTAGGAAGTAATTTTTACTTGAAAAGTCAGAAATCATTACAGGGACGGTAGAAAAAGCATTCAAATGTATTTCTGAAATTTTCTAATACTGTTCAAATTTTGAAAAAATTCACAGGTCGAGAACTGTGGAAATTGAGCGATATTTTAAGTTCCTCCAAATTTTTTTCCTAGGCCGTAAATTTTACTTGCTAGGCCAGAAGTCACTACAAGGATTGTAGAAAAAGCATTCAAATGTATTTCTGAAACTTTCTAATACTGTTCAAATTTTGAAAAATTTCACAGGTCGGGACCAGTGGAAATTGAGTGAAATTTTAAGCTCCTCCAAAATTCATTTGTAGGAAGTAATTTTTACTTGATAAGTCAGAAATCACTACAGGGACTGTAGAAAAAGCATTCAAATGTATTTCTGAAATTTTCTAATACTGTTCAAATTTTGAAAAAAATTCACAGGTCGGGACCTGTGGAAATTGAGTGAAATTTTAAGCTCCTCCAAAATTCATTTCTAGGAAGTAATTTTTACTTGAAAAGTCAGAAATCATTACAGGGACTGTAGAAAAAGCATTCAAATGTATTTCTGAAATTTTCTTATATTTTTCAAATTTTGAAAAATTTCACAGGTCGGGACCTCTGGAAATTGAGTGAAATTTTAAGCTCCTCCAAAATTCATTTCTAGGAAGTAATTTTTACTTGATAAGTCAAAAATCAATACAGGGATTTTAGAAAAATCATTCAAATTCATTTCTGAAATTTTCTGATATTTTTCAAATTTTGAAAAATTTTAAAGGTCGGGACCTTTGGAAATCGAGTGAAATTTTAAGTTCCTCCAAAATTCATTTCTAGGCCGTTATTCTAACCTGCTAGGTCAGAAATCACTACAGAGATTTACAAAAGGCATTCACGAATGCATTTCTGAAATTTTCTTTTTATAAAGAGACAGCCGGAAGACTCATTTGTGCTGATTTTGAAATCCGTGGTGGTTTACCTCATTGGTGACCTTTTTTTTTTTTTGGCTTACCGTCAGCCTATCCGACGTCTCGTTCTCATGTAACCGTGTTAACAAAATCAAGTGTTTACAACAGACACACACGTACACACACATACATACCCATACACACAAAAACACACACAGAATGCACAAAAACAAAACCTCTTTCCGCTCTACGCGGGAAACACAATTTACTCCGAGGTAACCTCTTATCCTTTTCAACTGCAGTTCAGGTTCTTATTCTATTAACATCAGCCTCAAAAATAACCGATCCAAGCAAGCAAAAATTGGGGAAAGAATCAAGACTGATAGCGAATTTTAATATTTAATGAATGGAAACAAAGTCGTTACCGTAAGATCAACGAAGAAATATTTTATTTTATAAATTTTATCAAGTGGAGAGGGGGTGGAGAGGAGCAATAGGTGGAGGAAATCCTTTTCGCCTCACAACGGGGCCCCTCACACACAAACCGCAACCCCGCAAGGAGATATATATCCCCACCAGGCCCTGGGGTGTAGTAACTCACCATGGGCAGTGGAGTTGTTGGGGGCGGCACTGGAGGAAGATCTTGACGTCATAGACTTGACGGGATGTGTGCTTGGCGCTGCGGAGTCCTGAACGCGCACGTCATCACCATGGCCACTGCGGTTGTTCGGGCGAGGCTGGCGGAAACTCTTGACGTCATAGACTTGACGGGATGTGTGCTTGGCGCTGCGGAGTCCTGAACGAGCACGTCATCACCATGGTCACTGCGGTTGTTGGAGCGAGGCTGGCGGAAGCTCTTGACGTCATAAATTTGACAGAATGTGTGCTTGGGGCTATGGAGCACTGAACGCGCACGTCATCAATTTTTGTCTTCATCCTGAAAATATACGAGCGACCGAACAATATACAAGATGCCAACCACAGAATTCGGTCACTCCCCCCCCCCCCCCCCCACCTCCCTCCCCTCCTTATTCCCGCCATGCAAGCCAATATTTATTTAACAATTTAACATTTTCTTGGCGTTAAGCCAGGGCCTGCGGGGTTACACGTGACCTAATTATTACCGATTTGACAAAATCGATAAACACATGACAACAACAACAAATATGTCAGTGAAACTAAGTCTCCCGCACGCGTGCAATTCCAGCATTTCGACAAAGTCTCTAGGACATATTTTTCGGCGGCCGGTGTGAGAGCAAATATATCATACCGGCAAAACCTATACCCAGATGCACAACTACAACCTGTATTCTTCCCCTATGCAACGTTTAAATGGAATCCCTCACGTAGTCTTTGAGATCTACCGCACAAAAGACTTCCTATCCAAAATGTTGACAGACGGTCGGACGGGCCCGAATTCAATAGTCCAACGCTTCCCGCTACGCGGCGGTGGAGGACTAATAATAATAAATCTTAAGTTGTTTAATAGCCACTTTCCTGCAGGTAATTTTCACGTATTTGCTCAAAAATTACTGCAGGAAAAACAATTCAATCGGATTTCTGGAATTTTCTGCTTTTTAGGTGTACAGTTTTAGGTTCCTTCAAACTTATTCTTTGACGTTACGTTCGAGAGTTACCGCGCCCTCTACTAGCGAAATATAACGAGTACTTTGGAGGATCCGAACACGAGCTCAAAATCGAAGTTTCCCCAGGTGCTTCTGAGATAAACCGTTAAATGGTCAAGTCGCCCTCAAGCCAAGTCGCACCCATATCAGGTCGCACCAAAATTGGTCAAGTCGCACCCAAATTGGCCAAGTCGCCCTCTAGTCGAGCCTCCCTGAACACAAGTCGTACCTATGTCAGGTCGTACCTAAATTGGTCAAGTCGCCATCAAGTCAAGTCGTATCTATGTTAGGTCGTACCCAAACTCGTCAAGTCGCCATCAAGATAAGTCGCGCTCAAGTCAAATCGTATCTATGTCGTATCGTGCCCAAATTGGACAAATCGTACCCCATATCTTGAGGTTAAGTTTCACGCAAAAAATAAAGTTTCCGATACACAAAAATTTACCACAAAAATGCAAATTTTACTGGATTCCAACGCAACTCAGATTTTTAGCAGAGCTTCATCAGACACAGCTCTTGGTGAAATCTCGCCCCCCACCCCCCTCACCCCCCTCCATCCGAAACGAGCAACCAAAAAAAAAAAAACAACTGGAAAATCGACCTTTCACCAGCAAATAATTTCACCAGTAAATAATTGACATATATTGCTATACCTTCAGCTGAACGTCGACTAGTGCAAAAAAATGTTCCAGTCGACGTTCGACTAATTAACTTCCTCCAAAGCGGGAGAGCTGGGAATACTTTTGAAATGCAATTTACTAATGGGGTCGTGTATTTAATAACAGCAACACAGGAAATAGATTTTGTGCTTTTTTGTGTATCACTGTTTTGAGTACGACTTGACCACTGCTGGGTACGACTTGACCACTGCTGGGTACTGGGCCACTGCTCGGTACGACTTGACCAGTGCTGGGTGCGACTTGACCAGTGCTGGGTACGATTTGACCAGTGCTGGGTACGACTTGACCACCGCTGGGTACGACTTGACCACCCCTGGGTACGACCTGACTACCGATGGGTACGATTACTTTATTACTTAGTAATAGATGCCCCCCTCTAGTAAAATATGCCCCCTTTCCCTTATTTTCTACAGAAATCAATGTGATGTACTAAAAACCAAATGAAAGTGTATATATATTTCTAAAATACATAATTTTATTCCACAAAACTTTTCACATAAAGCCAATTGCAATCAACAACCTTGTGATGGCTGGTGATCTCACCAACGAGAGTGATGACATTTCACCGATTTCTCACCGATGACATTTCATCAAAGCTGTAATTAATATTTTCTTGCAATCCATGACACGCACACATACCCAATTGCAATCAACTACCATGTGATTTCCATCTGATCAATGGTATTTATTTATTTGATCAAAGGTCTGACTGACATTTTCATATTTTGTCATTTTACGTACCTAATAAAAACATAAATTGGTCAGCTTTAAAGATAAAAGCGAATTTCCTTTAAAAACTTCTTTTTTTTTTTTAGAAGGGAGGCATATATTACTTGAGGGGGGGGGGGGCATATTTTACCAGTAACAAGTAAGTATTTGTGAAACACAAGCAGGCCCCAACCACCCCCCAAATTCATAGGGGTATAAAGCGATGACGGACAGACGGACGAATGGACACCTCAAATCTATAGGCCCCAATCCGAAGGGTTGGGGCCTAAAAAATGCCCCGGAGGGGGGGGGGGCATTTATAACTAGTATAAAATGCCCGGGGAGGCACATTTTACTAGTGATAAATGTCCCCCCGGGCTATTTTACGGGGGGGGGGGGCATTTTTACTTGGACATCGGGGCTGGCCTCGGAACACACTCCTATCTACTGTTACCAATTCTATCTACAAGGAGAGAAACATTATATTGAACAGTACATCGAAATTGCAAACGTGAAAATGTGTTCTTATAATGTGAAAACAGCGTTTGCGCCGGTTACCGTACGAGGTAGAGGAGGTTGAATTGGCTACGGTAGATCGTAATTGGTGACAACAAAATGCTAAATTCCAACCCCACTTAATAAGCGAGCTGCAAGTTTTTCACCACTTTCGATTTAAATATAGATCATTATGTGATATTTCACAAAATAAATTTGTTTTGAACCACGGAAGATGTTCTTTTTCATTTCACCAATTTGGATCTACTGCAACCATTCGCCCCCCCCCCCCCCCCCCCCCCTCGTAGGTAAATTAACAAAATAGAAGCCATGCACTTCAAAAAGGCATTCTTTTATGTCCTGGTAATCTTCTGCAGCTAACAGAAAGATCTATAATTTAACCAATTACGATGTCCCGTTCAATTTGAATGTTCTTTGCCCCGTATTCTTATCGTTCTGCACTTTCACGAACAAATAAAAAATATACAGATCACTAAAAATTGTGCCTGTTTTACAAAAAGGTATATTAGTTATGAACTTTATGTACATGTTTGAATAGTAGGGGTTGGTATGCAGGATTCGTGTCTCATAACATATGAAATTGACCCCTATTACTAGAACAATGGAAGGCTTCGTAGCTCTGACAGAGATATATACGATGCTATACAAGTCAAAGCTGACTCAGAGCTACCACAAATACAACAGAAATGGTAACCAATTTCGATATGCTGTTCACCTGCTTCATTCTCACCAAATGTTCTGCTCCCTCATGAAATATTCCTTTTATGTGTATTGAAAATTCCCTGATTCACGAACCTTACTCGTATGCCATAAAGATTGACTTGGTTGCACACTTTCAAACGCAATGGGCGATAAAAGAGGTCACGAAGAATAACTACAAACTGTTAAAGAAACTGGCAAAACATACCTTATTTGAATGCTTAAATTGATTTAAAATGGCCAGGTGATCATGTTGGATAACAAAGTTAACATTTTACGAGCTTTTTACTTGCAGAATGATTTAAAAGACATACTCCGCTCTGAAGTTGCGCGAAATAACCGGAACCACGCTGTCGGCTACTAAAACAGTAGTGGTCGTCGTTGTCCTTTCTTTATTATTATTATTATTATTATTATTATTATTATTATTATTATTATTATTATTATTATTATTATTATTATTATTATTATTATTATTATTATTATTATTATTATTATTATTATTATTATGAAACATTTGGAACAGATCGCTCCTAAGGCAAATTAGACACCAAATTTCTAACAAATTTATTGAACAGATTGTATATCAGCAACCAGTTATTAACAATCTGAAATGAGCAACGAAAAATGACGAGCTATCTTCTTCCGCAAGGAAGAGCACCCTACCAATATTCCTTCAAATGTTTGTTTTTATAGATACAGTATATTGGTTCTATAGAAGGTTTATTTCAGAAAATGTGCTGAAATAAACTTGTTAATTGTAGGATTCCCGTAGATGCTGTACAAAAAAAAAAAAAAACCGTTCCGTTGTCTTGATGACAATAGTTTGAGTGAATAATTTGGGAGCATTTTCTTTTGTCTGAGTTTTTTTTTTTTTTTTTTTTTTTTGGTCACTGCACTTCATTTGGTACGTCACAAATGTAGATGGTGGTGGTTCCTTACACATAATACACCGATTACATCGATACACCGATTTGTCAATCAAAACAGAAGAAACACAACATAACCTTATTTAATTCGGTTTTATTTTCAGCATTGATTTCTTACGAGCACAACAAATACCCGTTACTGATGACCAAATAAAGAACGTCCTTTATCTATTGTGCGTTAAATTTCATTTTTATATTAAAAAAAAAATAATAGGAGAAACGGACTTTTTATAAAATTGCCGCTACTTTTCCGAACAGCGTTTATTTGATTTATCACAATCGTAATCATCATCATCATCATCATCATCATTATTATTATTATTATTATTATTATTATTATTATTATTATTATTATTATTATTATTATTATTATTATTGAAGCATTATGCATATTTTATACATACGTTTCATATGCAATTCTGCTGTTTTATACCTCAATTTATTCGTGTTAAAACTGGCACACAAGAACTTTATTCTTTTTAAAGAATGACCTCTGAAAAGCAAGACAGCGAGGACAACAGAGCGTAATTTTTTCGACAACATTTCGAAGATCTTACTTTGTCGACCTAGCCCTAAAAAAAACGATTTATGTACATGACATATTCACTTTTCTGACATTTAAAAACTAGATGTAAATTGTAAATTTCAGAATAGAATTCCGCACATGTACAAAACGTTTATTTCTAATCGGCAAAGATGCATAGGTGTAGCCACCGGGGGTGGAGGGGAGGGGCCTCACCCCCCCCCCCACTTTTGACAGTGGGAGCCACAGTATCCTTCGCCTCCCCCCTCCCCCGTTACGAAAGTCCCCCCCCCCCTCCCCCAGTTGTAAAAACGTGGCTACGCCAGTGGGGTGTTCAAGTTTTTGAAAGCTTTTCACTTTTCGAAAGTATGTTCTGTCCACAACCCGAAAATGGTTTTGCGGTTTAAAAATCGCTGTATGAAATAAGCATTAGATATACGATAAAAACGCCTCTTCCAAAACAAGCCAAAAGCATCTGCGTGGCCGACCCAGGACAGTAGCGGTGTGATAATTTTATAAAGCGTCACGGGAGCGGGGAAGGGGATACAGTAGGGCGGGTAAGGATTCCAACTTGAATGCCACTCGATCCGGTATGGGTGCTTGGTGCCCTGATATGTGTCGTACAGGTGCGCGGGAGGTGGGGGGCAGGATGTGGAGAGGTTGGGTTTTGACGATTCACGTATTTACCGACATTTATCCAATTTTACAAAATTCCACCATTTCGGCATTTTTGTTTTATTGTCACGTTCGAAAAAAAAGCATAGTCCAGGTGGAGAAGCACCTGAGAAATTTTCGATTAAAATTTTATAACTATCTGAAAAAGACTGACAGAAATGAATGGTTTGACAATTCAGTTATTTACTACCATTTATTCCAGTTTTTGCCAAACTTCAAAGTTTCGCCATTTCGGCAGTTTTTAACGAACCGTGAAAAAAATAGCCTGGTAGGCGAACCCCTGTGGAACATCCCTGCGTAACATCTAAACGATTGAAGTACAACTGTAGGAGGAGTAGCATTTTAAAAATGGGTCAAAACGCGCACAAAAAGTGCCACCATTTTGTCAATTTTTCGTCAATCGTCAAAAATGTGATAGCCAGGTGGGGGAGCACCCAGGGAACATTTCTGCGTAATATCAAACGATTGGAGCAAAACTACAGGAGGAGTAGCATTTTAAACAAAAAGTTTAACATACGCACATACATTCAAGCCCCCTACGGTGATACAACTAAACCAGTCCGACAAAGTCGGCTGGGTTAAAAAGATCCCCCCCCCCACTTCGACTGCATACACAAGTGCCTGTAGTGAAACTCCCCTTCCTTAAGAAGGTGGAATTAAACTATCATTATAATACGCACCAACTGACAATGCATCCCCGTGTGAAAAAAATTATATGTTAATTCTGCGGAAGCAAAATCTAACCGCGTAGAAAACTTGCATTCAAACTAACGCCATAGGTAGGCATAAGGCAACGCCACTGCTGGTGAACGTTTTGTGGATAGCTTGGCCTTTCACGCGTGCCCGGATCGAAGACGAAGCATCCACCAACATGATAATCGGCCACGCCACCGCAGTCCGCCTGGAGTGTGGCGGATCCTTAGGGATCTTGGCATAAGTTGAAAATGCACTTTCATTACAGCTCTGTTTGGTTTTTCCAGCGTTATATGCACAAAACAATGGAAGGAATCCCGAACGTTTTACCCTTAGCGCCTAGCAGCATTTTTTTCAGGACCAGTGAAGGGGTGGGGGAGGGGGATGTGGCACAGGCTGATGAGATGGCAGGCACTTTAAACTACACATAACGTAATTTTCGTTCGATCTGATGACAGGTAGTGCTGTCCAATCAGATTGGTGCAATTTGGTCTGAGGCATTCTGATTGGACAACGCTTGACATCATCACAAGTCACGTACAAGTCACAAAACGTTGACAGTTTTGTTTTTCGGCCGTCTGAACCAGTTAACCTACTTCCTTTCAAATGCAGTCCCCCGTCACCCCACACCCCCCACCTCATCCCACACCGCCCCCAACCCCACATGTTAAAAACCGAATTTTGTTACAACGCAAAAAAAAAACATAGCAGAAGAAGTACATATACATATGTGAAAATACCACAAAACTAACTGCCGCTTGCACTCCAAAAATAGTGTAGGCCTCACGCTCTGTCTACACCAAAGCTCATAGTCAAAGTGCAAGTGCACTATACCCGCTCTTCGTAAAAATGCGTAATTTCGAGAAAAAACGCGCTCTAAAATGAACCCTGGAAATATCATCAACCAGTAAGGAAATGTTGGCCTTTAGGTCGATACTTTCATCACTGGGATTCTTCACCTGTCCAGACTTTAACTTTTGATTTGATTGGCCGACACCAACGAGATTATCGAGAAGGGTTATTGTGAGTAGGGTTATTTATTGTTTATTGATTATTCACAAACAAACGAAGCCCCCAGCCGGAATTGAAAATCCAAAATATCCACCGTTGTGATCATGAAATTGAGTGAAAGTCAAAGTGAAAATAATGTCCGCCTACCCACTATGATAGGTCATCTATGTACCAAATATCATTGGAAACGGATCATTAGAAGTAATGGGCGGCGTTGGACAGACGAGCTGATGGACAACATCCAAACCCTCCCCTGAAGCCCCATTTGGGGGATAATTAAGACACTTCGCTTTCACCAAAATAAATAATATTTGAGGAATTTTCAAACAGATAATCCCGAAAATAAAGCCCCAACAACACCCCTTTGTTTTTTTAGCGAAAACAACAAAAAACAAACAAACAAACAAACACACACAAAATACACTGGCAATCTATTTCCTATGAAAGATGTATATATTAGCTTGCGTGTTTGACTTCAGTCCAAATTTTGATAGATAAAATTTGGCTTTAGTTGATGCAAGTAATAAAATGTACTCACAGCGTTAATAGATACTTACGGTACAGTGTAAGTACAAAACCAGCACACAATCAGCACACAGTCAGTAAAAATCATGTATAGTAAGAACTAACAATGTTCTCTAACACCAGAACTACTACAAAATGAGCACTAACTGTCCAGACAATACTTGAAAACATATCAGACAAATAATGACGGCATTAGATTTCTCCGTCCCTGGCCTTTCGGTAAGTTTATGTATCAAATACAACTACAGCCTCAGTGAGGCAGGATCCCCCGTGCAACACATAATGTCATTGGATGTTAGAAAATTCAATGAAATTGAAAACCCTACATTGTCTTATAATTTTTGGTCGATTTAAAAAATAAGACGACGTTGCTAATCTGCAATATATATATTTTCACTGCATAAAATTTCAGAACGCTTGATCAAACAGTTTCGGAGAACGCGTCTGGACAAAACATATCTCAGTGCTAATAAATTTCCTGAAAACCAGTCATTTTTGACAAGTTCTATTTTTGAGAACTTTTGGCCGATTTAGAAAATAATACGACAATATATATATTTACTGCACAAAATTTCAGAACGCTGAATCGAACAGTTTCGGAGAACTCGTCTGCGCAAAATCTTTCTCCGTGAAAACAAGTTTCAATAAAAATATACATTTTTGGTAAATCGTATTTTTGATAATTGTAAGCCGATTTCAAAAAAAAAATATGACACTATTGATGTGCAATATATATATTGTCAATGTATAAAGTTTCAGAATGCTGGATCGAATAGTTTTTGGGAACTCGTCTGGACAAAACCTATCTCCCTACCAACAAATTTCCTGAAAAACAACCATTTTTGACAAGTCCTACTTTTGAGAATTTTTGGCCGATTTCAAAAAACAATACGGCGTTTGCACACCTTCAATATACATTCTAACCGTATGCCGAAAGAAAAAGCTATATGACAAATACTTTCGAAGATATAGCCCGGACACGAGACCGCACGAAATCCGACAGACAGATGGACAAGCTGAAACCTATATCCCCTCGTTACACGGGGGAAAACAAGCGGATTGATGACTTCACGTGATCAGCTGTATACATTTAACACAGACTGGTGATTCTGCTGCTTTGACATAGCACACAAAGTCTATGCATGTGTGCGAATTCTACAATTCCCCCTGATTCACGTGCGCGAATTACATACTTCCGCATGATCAAGTATATGAGATTCTACTTGGGTCCTGACAGAGGAATTTGCTTCCAATGTCGTTTATTTTTCCTCGAAAGTTCCGACAAAGTTTTTCTCTCTCGTCTGAGTTGGAAGGCGGGGGTGAAATGCATTCAAAACGATTAGACCAGCTTGGATATATGTGCAAATGGAGGAGACTCGGAGGAAGACTCCATGGAGAAGAGGGGGGGGCGGAGGGGGGAGGGGGGAGTTAAGGCAGCTCCAAGAAGCGGCACGCTGCAGGGTTTCGACGTATACCGATCGAGCAAGTGTTAGGAAGACCTGACTCGGAGCAAGCAGAAGGGGGTGCAGTCAAAACGCTGAGGAGACTTACTTTAGACATGTGAGTACAGGCTACTCTACCCACGTTACTTTTGCTTTACTTTATACTTTACTTTCACAATTAAAATTACTTTTGAGAGTACTTTTGCTGACAAAACTAATCATACTACCGGGTACTAGGTACTGCGGGGCGTTCGCTTATTTGGCCAGTTTTTTTTTTTTCGACCAAATTAAAGCTAACGCGATAAAACCACTCAGCCAATGCGCTCTCCACACTACGACTGGTGAGGCAGCCCCAAATAGAAGCACACTATATGTGATATTTCTGCAATTTCACCGTTTTGGGCTAATATTTTGGGCCGGATTTGTAGGGAAAATAGTATTTTTGTATTTTCCTAAAATCGGCCAATATTTTGGCCAATCGTGGCCAAATCGAAAAAAAAAAAAAAAAAAAAAAACGTTTGAAACAATCGGACAGGTGTAACAGGCTATATCTTACACCTTGTACAGCTCCCCCCTGTGGGGGGGGGGGGGGAGATATACTAGGCTATCTTCACCCCCCCCCCCAATCCAGTATATTTTTGTAACAAACATAGGTTTTTCCCACCGCATTTTGCTAAAACAATGTCCTCTTCTAATCGGTTTTGAGGTGTAAGACTGACATATGTGATAGAACAGAAGCACAGAAATACCGTGGTGGTAACAGTGCATTTTCCTGATAAGTTGAGTTACCAAGTTACCAAGTTTATACACGGAAAAAATGTTTTCACATAAAAGTAAAACTTATTAATAAACTTTCAAAAGTTCTGGCTGAGCTACAGGAGTAGTTAATAGATTTTTTTAAACTGCGCAGTTAACTTTCGTAAATACAGCCCCTGAATTTACGTAATACAGCCCCTTATTATTTTTGAAAAGTCTTGAGTGGAGTGACATCACCGGGCCATTATATAAGGATCACAACTTAATACGAAATAAAAAAAAACTTAACTAAAATAATGCTAAAAAAGGTCCCGAGATATTGTGACCAGCCGAGACATTTTGAAAATTGCTAACCAAAATATTATAATTGTCCTCTATTTAGCCAATTTTTGGCGGATCACAGATCACCACAAAAAATTAAAAAATGCCCCCTCCTTCGACCAAATTTTGGTGGATGGCCAAAAAATTTCAAGGGAGACCTAACCAGTGAACGTTCGTACAAAATTTAAATGTAATCTGATCGAAATTAGAAGGTCAGAAGCATTTTGAATATTCCTAACCAAAAATTTATAAATGTTCTCCATTTGGCTAATTTTTAGTGGATCGCCAAAAAATGTAAATTTTCAACGGAGAACCATCCAGGAAACAACCGTTCAAAATTGGAAAGAAATAAGATCAAAATTGTTTGAAAAGAGGCTTTTTGCAAATTGCCTATTAAATATTTTTTAAATGCACCCCCTGTAACCCAATTTTTTGCGGATCGTCAGAAAAATGACTTTTCAAAATAGTTACGGCCTAGCAAGCATTTATGCAAACTTTGTAGGCTATCCTATCCAAATTGTGGGAGAACAAGTATGTTCAAAATTGACCACTTAGCCAATATTCGGTGGATCGCCATAAAGTAAGTTTCAAAAGAGGGTAGACCAGTGAACATTTATGCAAAATCTGAAGGCAATTCGATCGAAATTGTGAAAAACAAGAGCAATCAGTAATTGCCATATCCCCCGCAGTGGGTGTAATTAGTAAGGCGGGTGCTGTACCTCGCACTTAAACTAAGTAGATAAAACAACTACACTATATTGTTGTTATGCATACGAAATGAGAATCGAATCCGGCAAATATTTTAGAGTTATCTTCTAGAAAACAAAGTACACATTGAGGTCCGAATTTTGGGATTCTAAGTCCAAATCTAGATATCTTGGTTGTTACGCACACCAAATATGAATCGGATCCGTTCACTAATTTCGGGGATATCGTCTGGAAACCAAAGTGCACATTGAGATCCGAATTTTGGGATTCTAAGTCCAAATACAGATACAGATGGGCTTCGATCCTACCGAAACCCCCCCCCAAAACGCACATCTAGATATCTTAGTTGTTACGCATACCAAATATGAATTAGATCCGCCCACTAGTTTCGGAGATATCGTCTGGAAACAAAACTGGCGACTGACGGACGAACAGACAGGCAGAGTGCGTTTCTATATCCCTCGCCTCCGTCAGGACGGCGGAGGATAAAAAAAAAACCTTCAGAAAATTGGCTACGAAAAAAAATTAAAATATCCTTGGTCGGCCAATTTTTGGCGGGTAGTTAAAAAATCCAAGAGAGGCCTACCTATACATTTATACAAAATTTATAAGGAGTCCGACCGAAATAGTTGGAGTAGAATTTTGAAAATTGGCTGCCAAAAATTTATAAATGCCCCCATTTGGCAATCTTTGACAGATCAACAACGAAAAAAAAACTAATTTTTCAAAAGAAAACAATATAAGGAACAACTATTCAAAATTTGAAAGAAACCAAATTAAATTGTGGAAGAAGAAATGTTTTGAAAATTCGCCACCGAAAATAGTCCCGCATTTAACCAATTTTTAGTGCATCCTCAAAAAAAAATATTTTTCAAGAGAGGAGTGGCTAGTAAACATTTGTACAAAATTTGAAGGTAATCCAATAAAAATTGAGGAAGAAAAACCTTTGGAAAATTGTCTACTAAAAAACTTGATGCCCCGATTCTGGGTACAATTTTTTAAAATGTCCCCCATTTCGCCAATTTTTGACGCATCGCCAAAAAATTAACTTATCAAAAGCGGACCGCCTAGAAAGCATTTACGCTAAATTTACAGGCAATCCGATCAAAATTGTGCAAAAAAATTCGGAAAATTGGTTACCAAAAATGCCCCTATTTGGGCAATTTTTGGCCAAAGAATTTCAAGTGAGGCCTACCCAGTAAACATGCGTACAAAATTAGGAAGACATTTTTAAATGCCACCATTTAGCCAATTATCTGTTGGATCGCCAAAAACGTAGCTAGCAAAGACAAGTCAGTTTTTGTAGGCCGCCAAAAGAGCAATTTTTCCAAAAGAAGCCTTAATTCCTAATAAACATGTATGCAAAATTTCAGGACAATCCCATCGAAATTGTGGGAGAACGAGCATTTTGAATACCCGAAAAAACTGAAATGGCCTCAATATTTTGCCAGTTTTTGGCTGATTGACAACAAAAAGATAATTTTCAAAGAGAGGCCTTCATAGAGAAAATTCGTACAAATTTGAAAGGAACCTCATCAAAACTAAATGAGAAGAAGCTACTTAAAGAATTGCTCAAAAAAGAAAAGGAAAAAAGTGGACGCCCCTTCCCCTCCTAGAAAAGAAGAGAAATAAAAAAACAAAACAATACAAAAAAAAAAAAAAAAAAACAAGCAAAAAAAAAGAAAAAAGAAAAAAGAAAAAAGAAATTCGACTTCTCCATACCACTAATTTTGTACTATTTCAAAATCATATAGCATTTTCCCCAAAATAAATATATATCTCAATATGTATATGATGTGCCCAGAAGTCGTGTCAGGGTTAGTCGTGTTAGGGAACACCTTTGTCCAATCCCTGAAGAGCAAGAACCAAGTAACACTAGTGGCTTTCCTGATTCTTAATTTTTATGTACGGCTAGGCACAAGGTCAGCTATGCGGAATGCGGTCGCTACAAAGTGTCGGTTATACCCAAGGGGTTCCACTCATGTACCAACTGGTTACGGCCGTTGCACGACTTTTTAAAAGCAACCTAACCGTTGGGTGCTAATTTGGAAACAATACACCCTTTTTTAACCAAACGCGGAGTGTAATTCCGAAATGACACCTTTTTTGTAGGAAACGCAGATTACTGAATGAAAAATAGCCCCCACTTTTTTTATTAACGAAATTGGCACATCTCGAGAACCGCGTCTGGTCTCAAAATTACTCTACTTTCTCCGCGTTTTTCTTTCTTTTTTCTTTTTTTGACACGCATGGTAACACACAACATACTAAATGTCCCCCCTGAAGGTTATACTCTACGTATTTCTGCTGAATCACCATGATGACATTGTTGACCAGATACGAAATTGTTGACCCAGTGGCTTTTAAAAGATTTGCTTACTGGTCAATAGTACTTTACGCCGACTCAAAATAACACAATATGTACCAAGACACTTGAAATATTGGCTGTTTTCTCTGAATTTGGTACAAGTGTATAATACCACCCCCTCCTCCCCCAGTTGTGAATTTTCGAACTGTTATTTCAACACTTACCACCAATTTTCGTGCATGGTGAATGTTGACCAATCCATATTGGAAGACAAGAAACTCGAGATCTGAAAGGGCGGTGACCAAGCTGTGGAGCTTATCAAGCAACCAAGATACAGCAAACCGACGTGGTTCGTCGTGGAAAGGCGTTCTCAGTATGCGGCACTGCAAAATAAATAAATCGATAAATAAAAAAATAATAATAATAACACTTATATATGAATGTATAATTAAACAAAGAAAAAAATATCGTATTCATTACAAATTTAAGGCTAAAAAATCAGACGAAGAAGAATAGTTTTGTTTCTCATCCCAACTGTTTTTTTTTTTTTTTCTTAACTGAACCTACTCGCCAGTGTGATCTTTTTTTCGTAATTGAAAATTTTATGTGACATGACATGACCTAATTAAATGATCTATTTTTTCACTCCCGACCGGGTCACCTCTTTTGTTTATAGAGACATGGCTTGGGGTGAAAAACAAGGTTTCCCCTGCCTAACCTATTTAGCTTTTTTTGCATTATTATTATTATTATTATTATTATTATTATTATTATTATTTCGTTTTTTGCTTAACTTTTCTAGCCCAACTTAACAAGTAATGAAATATATTGAAAAAAAGTTAAAACGTATACTTTTCTCCGTTTTTTTTTCGATTAACTGAATTACATAGAAATAACTATGTTTGGTATACAGAGAAAGTTTAATAAATTCATTCAGGGATGGTGGGGGGGTGGTACTTGATGGCGTGTGATGTGTTGCGGTGCGTTTTTTTTTAAATAAAGAAACAGGAGAACGGGGCGTAACGGTCATTCGGAACTCCGCGTTTCAAAAAGGGGGTTATTTCGGAATTACACTACGTGTTTGGTTAAAAAGGAGGCATTTTTAAAAATTTGCACTCCGCTTTTAGGGGTCGTTTTAAAAGCAAAGGACACACATGGTATCCAGTTGGTGTGTGAGTTGCCTCCCCCTCCCACCACTCCGCCGCCCCTGGAACAATACATAAAAAATTTATTCTGTTGAGCTCCCTCCTTATCCTACTTTCTGTTTTGTTCTTTCCTTTGTTTTCAATTTTATAACAATAGCTTTTCTCTGGTAAACGGAATAAGTTTAATAATTTATATTTTCACGCAATGCATATACATTAAAAACTTACTTAGTTCAAATTCACAGCTAAATGCGCAATTGCAAATATTGCATAGAAGAAGAAAAAAAGAATACCAAATCGAATACCCTCAAAATAGGGTGGAGTTCGATTTTTAATCATCAGAACTTGAAGAAACCACCTGCGCGCACGATAGTGCAGAATGTGTATCGAGTTATCCTACTTCCTGTTTTGTTTTTTCCTTTTGTTTCATTTCTGGTTGAACGCAATAAGTTTGATCACATATTTACACACAACGCATAATACATTAAAAATTTATTTCGATAACATTCAGTTAAAATGTGCAATTGAAAATAATGAATAGAAGAAAAAAAGAATGCGAAATCGAATACCGCCAAAATAGGTGGAGTTCGATTTTTAGCCATTAGTATTGGAAGAAACCATCTGCGCGCACAAAAGTGCAGAATATGTATCGAGTTATCCTACTTCCTGTTTTGTTCTTTCCTTTTTTTAATAAACTTATAACGATAGCTTTCCTCTCCATGTGTTTCTTGCAGGACAGATTTGTCTGTGAAGTCCTATAAGTCACTGAATTGTTTCTTTTTGTTGCATATGTCAAAATCAAACGTGCTTTTCACGTGTTTCCGGTTGTGTTGTTTTTATTTATTTTTTACTGTATTTTTGCAGGAAGTTAAGACTTGACCTTCGCCGTACTGAATTTGCTTAATCATAATATATTTTTTACGTTTTTTTTTTATTGGACATAACAGTCGTTCACCTCACATCTTAACTGCAATTATATTTATGTTACAATGTCGGGTTAGGATACTGGTAATCGTCTTTTTATATTTATTTTGCATTAAAGAATACTTCCGGTTGATTGTTTCGAATAAAAGGCCAGTATTTTCGCTAGAACACAAGTAACACGTATTGCTCCTTTACATATATTATAAAATATAAAGAAAATGGTTCTTATTAGATCAGAACAAGTTCTTTTGAATTTTTTTGTTCTTTAATCGAAACAAAAATTAGGTAGAATGAAAAGCGAGCGATAAAACGAGCAATTTCGTGTTTCTTTTGCTTGACATATTTTGTAAACAAATTCATCTCGATACCACTGTGCAGGCTGTTAACATTAAATTTTGTTTATGACAGATGCCGTGCGAAAGAAACACATGGTCTGGTTAACGGAGAAAGTTTGATAATTTATATTTACACGCCACGCGTGCACATTGACATTTTTTCCGTTCAAATTCATAGTTAAATACACAATTGCAAATATTGCATAGAAGATAAACAAGAATAATAAATCGAATACAACAAAATAGGGTGGGGTTCGATTTTTAATTATCTGAACTTGGAGAAACCACCTACCCACACGATAGTACCGGGCTAATGCGATACCTAAAAAAATGCGATAGCTAAAAATAAATAAATAAATAAATAAAAAAAATACAAAAGAAAAAAAAAGAGCAACCATACAAAATAGGTTTTCGGATACAGAACCTTTTCATGTAAAGTCCCTTCTCTCTTTCTCCCTTCCACCCACTACTCACTCCTCTTTTTCATCCATCCCTCCCTTCCTGCTTCTTCCCTTGCCTCCCCACATCTACTCTTTCCGTCTCTCCTTCCTTCTTCTCTCCACTTCCTCCTCCAACTCTCCCTACTCCTTCTTCCGTCTCCTTAATTTTTGTTTCGATTTTGTTCAATTTTATAATAATAATTTTTATATGGTTCACGGAGAAAGTTTAATAAATTTATCCAGAGAGGAGGGGGCACTCACATACCAAATGGTTACCATGCGTATCCACGACTTTAAAACGCTCCCTAAACGCGGAGTGTTAGTTCTGAAATAACACCACGCTTATAACTAAACGCGAGAAAAATCCTGAATTGACCCTCTTTTGTGGAAAACGAGGAGTAATTAATGAAAATCACGCTCCCTGGCCTTTTTGGACGAAATTGGCACTGAGTGCGGACCGCGGCTGGGCTAAAAGTTATTGCCTTTTTCTCCGCGTTTTTTATTTATTTATTTTTTGAAACGCATAGTAACACATTTCATACGAACACGTACATGCATAAAAAGATTGAGTCCGTTCATATTCTAAGTCATCTGCTCAATTGGTAATATTGAGTCAAAAGAAAAAGACTACCAAAATCGAATAGCCCCAAAAGCAAGGTGCTGTTCTATTTTCATTCTCCAGAACTTGCAGAAGCCGCCCGAGCGCACGACCATGCAGAATAATTATAAGGTTGATGAGATACGATAAGATTGATGAGATGCAACCAAGTTCAACTGATTTACTAGTACTGAAAATAATCACACAAATACCCTCCCTCCTTTTTTTCGCCCCCTTCAACTCTCCTCTGTCCATTTACCCACGTTCTGCCCCTCTCCCTTTCATTTCCTCCGTCATTTATCTCCCTTTGCTCCCTCCCTCTTCGACCTCCCTGTTTTTTTGTTTGTTTTTTTTTTTTTTGTTTCGATTTTGTTCAGTTTTATAATATCAACTTTTAAATAGTTAACGGAGAAATTATACGAATTAGTTCATCACGCAAACTACGACACATCTAGCCTGCATCCCTCTTCTATCCACTTCTCCTACACCGCTCTACTCCTTACCTACCTCTCTGTTATTGTTAACAGGGCAAGTTTGATAAATTCAAATTTGCAGTTAACGTGCGTACATTAAAATTTATTGTGTTCGTTGTTTTACAGTCAAATGCGCAACTCAAAATGCTGAATAGAAAAAAAAAGAATAACAAATCGAATAGCCCTAAAATAAAGAACTGTTCGATTTTTATTTATTAGAACCTGGAGAAGCCACCTGCGCGCACTGTAGCGCAGAATATCGTTGGTATAAAACAGCTGATATCTGAGGGGATTAATCTATCATGTATAAAAGAGATTATCTTTTGGACCTAAAAAGCAACAATTCCTCCAAGTTTGATAATTTTCCGATGTTTGGTTTGGTTTATTGGTGTTTTAAGTCCCTTTTAGCGATCTCAGCGATATATCAGGACTACCCTGCCTCATTATACTGAAATGGGTCATTCCAGTTTGAATCCCTAAGGGGTTATAATTGAGGGCACAGCTTAAAGGCACGAGCAGGATTCGATGAGCAGCGGTTGAGAAATCTTACATACAAGATTTTTAATTAATGACATCATACACCTTTCTTAATTTTGATACATCCGTATGAAGTAAAAAAAAAACAAAAAAAAAAAAAAAAAAAAACACCCATCTGACCCAAAGAATACCCATATAAAATTTGAAATAGATATGACTTTAAGTTATTGAGATATTTTGCATACAAGATCTTGTTCAAAATGTGCATATTTTACGTGATGCCGTTATATCCCGCAGTTGTTCGTTCTACTTGCGATAAAATATGAGAGAACCTTCGGACCTACCAAGCAACAATACCACAAAGTTTGAACTTCATCCGATGCTCAGCGGCTGAGAAATTTCGCACAAAAGATTTATACGGAATGACGTCATACGCCTACCCGAATAATGTAACATGCGTTAAAAGTTGACAGAACTGTCCGACCCAATCTAGGAATAAATGGATCAAGTTTGAAGTCGAGCAGACTTTTCGATCTCGAGATATCTTACATACAACAATTTGTTCACAATAGACTGATACACACACAAACACACATACATACACACACACAGAGAATGTACAAACACTATATGCCTCCCCTTGGTCGGATCGAATAACTTCGAAATTGGGCTATTCGATTTGTACTTACCAGAACTCGGAGGCAATTGCGCGTAAGACTGCAGAATATGTATAGGTTCGACGAGATGCAACAAACATAATACGACCAGGTACAACAGGTTTGTGAATACCGGAATATATATGCAGCTGCCGAGGAAATAACCACAAAACGCTGAAAGCCCAAATCTCGCCGAAAAAGCAGCTTACCTGCAAGAAGTGCGCATTTTTAAACATTTTTTTTAAAAACAATACTCACACAGCATGTGTTCATCTATTCACGCGGCCATCCACCTCCCGAGTCTCCGCTTCCTGCACGCCGTTCGCTTGTCATTTTGTGACTTCTGGGTGCGGTTAACCTACCGGTGTGAAATTAAAAAAAAAACTGCATTTTTTGACGATGCATTTAAGCTACGGTAGCTGAATGAATTTACGGTAGCTGACATTTATTTATCCGTCATTTCGGTTTCGGTAGATGTGTTTAAGCTGGATTACAGACCGGAAAATTAAGTGGGGCGCGGGTACATAAAAAATTGCTGCAATAATGCTGCATCTGGGATTTCCCTATGGGGAGAGGGGTCAAATATTTCAAATATAAATATTATACTGCATTATAAGGGGTGGATCCAGGAGGTCACCGGAGAGGTGGGGGGGGGGGGGGTGGGGTGGGGAAGCAGCAGATGCAGCAGGAATTAAAGTGAAACCCGCCTTGATGGCAGGAGGGGGGAGGGGGGAAGGATGGGGGCAAAAAGAGTTCCAAGTCCACCAAGTATTTAGTACTTCCTGGGAGTTACGTTCTGCAGTTTGCGCATATCCTGTGAACTTGGTGGGGAGGGAGAGGGGGGAGTTAAAGAGTTGATATGTTGGGCACAATTTTTAAATCTGCACAATTTATAAATTGTGCTGCACAGTTTTCAAATTTATAAACGGGCCAACCATTTAAAAATGGGTTGCCCATTTATAAATGGGCGACCCATTTTTAAATGGTCGGCCCGTTTTAAAATCCAAATTGCGGACAATTTTTAAATATTTTAATTTTTTTTAGCTTTTTTTTCTTATGATTTTTTTTTGTTTTATATTTTTTCAACATTTTACTGCTTTTATGTCTTTTATCTCGGTTCACAAGTATATTCATCTATTGTTGCAATTGCATTTCACAAAAACTGCATTTGATGAATTATAGTACTTTATGATTGCAACTTTTTTCCGTGATTTTGTTTTTGTGCTGTGGTTTACAAGTTTGATTTTCTATTGTTCCAATTTTATGTATTCGTCTATTGCTCTGTGCTGTAATTGCTTTTCATAGATTTTCTCTGGCTTTTGATTGATTGGCCTAATTTGTAATTGTAAGTTTTATGTTGTAACTGTTAATTATGCAATTGCAACTAGATGCTGTCAGAGAGCAGCAATATCCCCCGTGAAACCCTAAATATTACCCCTATGCAATATCTAAGCTGGACACCCTTCCTTGAAGTCCACTCCGTTTGCATATATGTCGATTTATGACGATTTTTAAAAGCCTGTCATTTTGTCAATTTTGCTTCGATCAAACTGAAACCTTGACGTTGGACATCTTTATACCCTATATGTTGCCTATATGAAATATGAAAGCTGAATTATGCTTCGTTGATAGAGAAGTGGTGTCCACAAAGTCCTATACATGTGCACATATGTCTATTTTCAACGATTTTCAAAAGCCTGTCAATTTGTCAATTTTGCTTCGATCAAACTGAAACCTTGACGTTGCACATCTTTATACCCTATATTTTGCCTGTATGAAATATGAAAGCTGAATTATGCTTCGTTGATATAGAAGTGGTGTTCACAAAGTCCTATACATGTGCACATATGTCTATTTTCGACGATTTTCAAAAGCCTGTCAATTTGTCAATTTTGCTTCGATCAAACTGAAACCTTGACGTTGCACATCTTTATACCCTATATTTTGCCTGTATGAAATATGAAAGCTGAATTATGCTTCGTTGATATAGAAGTGGTGTCCACAAAGTCCTTAGCTTGAAGAGGGGACGGACGGACGGACAGACGGACGGACGGACGGACGGACAGACAGACGGACGGACGGACAGACGGACAATCTCAAACCTATATCCCTCCGTTTCACGGGGGATAATTAGAACTGGCATTGATCTACTCATAACAAGCCATCGTCGAAGGCGCAGACCCCAACCGGACACAACAAGTCGCCATTTAGGCAATTTTTGACCAATGTGAGAAACTTGAGCGGCCAGTACACACAAAAGATAAGATTACAGGCTTATATTATACACTGTCAATCGATACCTACTTAGTTTCTTGTTTTTGTAAACAAAAACAAATGTCTGCAAACATAACCATAATTCATTGTAAAAAATTCAAAATAAACAAAAGAGATGCAGGGTTGAAAATTACGGTGGCCCGGTGGCCCGTGGCCACCAGATTTTGACTCGGGCCACCAGAATTTGGGGGCTCGTGGCCCGGCGTGCCACGAAACATTTGAAAGAGAGGGATAATTTAGCACAATGAAGCGAGTGAAAACCAACTGGCGTTCAACCCTCACTGACTCGCATTTGAACGATTTGCTAATGGTTCAGCTAGAATCGAGCGAGATAGCAACATTTGATCCAACTATCGCCATCAACCTGTGGTGCATGGGTGGGATGCGCGTTTGAAAACCCTGTGCTCGAGACTTTGAAATCACGAAAACGGTTGACACAGAATCCATCGAATGTGAAGAGACGGCAGCATGGCTTACGCTTGGATTGGCGGAAAACATTGAATGAAAACTTTAAGATTGTCACATGAGTGAATATTAGTGTCAAAAATGTATTTTGAGGGTTTTTATTCTATTTTATTTTGTTTTATCGTTTTATTTGCAAAAATAATCCGGGTCACCAGATTTTGGCTCGGGCCACCAAGTTTTTTAGGCTCGTTTAAAAATTGTCCGTAATTTGGATTTATAAATGGGCAACCCATTTTTAAATGGTTGGCCCGTTTATAAATCTGAAAAATGTGCAGAACAATTTATGTGCAGATTTAAAAATGTGCAGATTTAAAAATTGTGCCCAACAGATATACTGGAGTAAAGAAATCATATTGCCATAGTTAGGGCACGGGGTGTAAGCTTTGTATAGCTGTGAATTACTGACATTAGGAAAGTTTGAGGAGTTATGTCATTTCAAATACTTTTTTTTTACTTATTCATTTATATTTTGCAAGACAAATGATTTTGTTTTCAATTTCATACAAACACATTTTGTTATTCGTTTTTCTCTTGCCGAAGTAAAAATTTAAATTCTTATTTTTGTAGCCAATGTAAATATTTAAAAGTTTAATTTTGTTTTTTTTATCTAAATAATAAAATATGCAAAAACAAAAATTCATTGATCGCTCGTCTATTCTGGAATACCTTACTGAAAATATACTTTTTTAATTGCTTCAGAAGTCTTGCTTGAAATAATACGGTTTTTATTGTAGAACTTTTTTTTACATTGATAACCTCCAGGAAGGATTTAGGTGTTCAGTACACACAGAGGTGTAGAACTTTTTTTACATTGATAACCTCTGGGAAGGATTTAGGTGTTCATTACACACAGAGGTGTAGAACTTTTTTTACATTGATAACCTCCAGGAAGGATTTAGGTGTTCATTACACACAGAGGTGTAGAACTTTTGTTACATCGATAACCTCCAGGAAGGATTTAGGTGTTCATTACACACAGAGGTGTAGAACTTTTTTTTACATTGATAACCTCTGGGAAGGATTTAGGTGTTCATTACACACAGAGGTGTAGAACTTTTTTTACATTGATAACCCCCAGGAAGGATTTAGGTGTTCATTACACACAGAGGTGTAGAACTTTTTTTACATTGATAACCTCCAGGAAGGATTTAGGTGTTCATTACACACAGAGGTGTAGAACTTTTTTTTACATTGATAACCTCTGGGAAGGATTTAGGTGTTCATTACACACAGAGGTGTAGAACTTTTTTTACATTGATAACCCCCAGGAAGGATTTAGGTGTTCATTACACACAGAGGTGTAGAACTTTTTTTTACATTGATAACCTCTGGGAAGGATTTAGGTGTTCATTACACACAGAGGTGTAGAACTTTTTTTACATTGATAACCTCCAGGAAGGATTTAGGTGTTCATTACACACAGAGGTGTAGAACTTTTTTTACATTGATAACCTCCAGGAAGGATTTAGGTGTTCATTACACACAGAGGTGTAGAACTTTTTTTACATTGATAACCTCCAGGAAGGATTTAGGTGTTCATTACACACAGAGGTGTAGAACTTTTGTTACATTGATAACCTCCAGGAAGGATTTAGGTGTTCATTACACACAGAGGTTTAGATTTTTTTTACATCGATAACCCCAGGAAGGATTTAGGTGTTCATTACACACAGAGGTGTAGAACTTTTTTTACATCGATAACCTCCAGGAAGGATTTAGGTGTTCATTACACACAGAGGTGTCCAGTAAAGACAGGTGAACTCTTTCGCAAAAGAGATTATCTGCCCAGTAATCTACGGAAACACGACTGTCGTCTATGAGGTCACATATAACGACAGGCGACATCGAAAGGTCATATTCGGGTCACTGAACAAACACACGCAGTTTTTTTTGTTTGTTTGTTTGTTTTGTTTTGGCTTGTTTTTTTTTTTCTTGTTTTTCCCTGAAATGGGACATTATAAAATTTCAAAGTTAGTTTTAAAAATTTGCTTTCAGAAAAGGATGAAGAAGACTCACTTGGACGCCTAGAGTGGGGCACCCTCAGTCTCCTCATCCCCTTCTTGCGATCTCAGCCTTCTAATTTACTTGTGAATACACCTGTGAAAAAACGACGGTATTGCTAAATAGATAATTAAATATTTTTGGTTACTAATCTAGTGAATCAAGTATCAAAGGAGTTGTGCATACAAGACCACTACCCAAAAGCGTACGGGCGGACGGACGGACGGAGGGGCAGATGGACGTACTAACCAAATCCTAGATACCCTTCGCCAACAAAGTTGAGCGAAGGGATAAAATCACACGAAGAACATTATTCTAAAATTTGTAATAAATCTACTCAAACTCCAGTAGGCAACGCATTTTGGAAAACAAAAAAAAACGAAAATACCGTCAGTTGGCCAGTTTTGGCCAAAATAAGAAATTTTTCAAGAGATGAAAATTCAGTGAATTTTGAAAATTGAATAACAACAAATAAATAAATAAATAAAAAATGTTACCACTCGTCCAATTTGTGGGAATCACCAAAAGAAATTTTAGTGATAAAACAACGGTTCAGGAAACATTTATGCACAATTTGAAAGGAATCAGATCAACACTGGCATCAGATCGCCAACTTTTCTGGAGGGGAAAACATTCGTACAAAATTTGAAAGGAATTCAAAATTGTGGAAGAAGAAGCATTTTAAAAATTGGATGACAAAAAAAACCCAAAAAAAACAAAAAAAAAAACAAAAAAACAAGATCCATCAGTAATGGCAATACCCCTCGGCCCAAGTAGGCCTGCTCAAGGGTATATTTGGCCGGTAAATGTGTATATAAAAATTTGGTGATGATCGGCCAAGCATTCTTTTACTTATTGCGTTTACAAGAAATATTAACGAAAAATTCAAAATGGCGGCCGACAGCCATTTTGAATGTTTCAATCAGACCCAAAATCAATAGAAGCCAAGAATTAGACGTGGTAAATATTGTATAACATTTGGTGATGATCGTCCAAGTACTTTTCAGGCTATGGTGTTTACAAAAAGTTGGGTGTCAACAAAGAAGATGGCCGCCCGGCGGGCATTTTAAATTGCCCGATCGGGCCCACAATCAACACCAGCCTCGATCTTTACCGGATTAGTTCCTGCATAAAATTTCGTGATAATTGACCAAGTACTTTTCAAGCTACAAGATTTACAAGATTAGCGTGACGAACAGACAGACAGACAGACGGACAAACAGACAGACAGACAGACAGACAGACGGACAAACAGACAAACAGACACCACGAAGATGACAATGCCCCTTCGGCCAATTTTGGCCGAAGGGTAATAAATAAAAATGGTACACTTGGCCAATTTGTGTGGAATCACCAAAAACGTTGGTAATGAAACAGCAGTCAAGAAAACATTCGTACAAAACTTGAAAGAAATCCGCTTAAAGTTGTTCGAAAACAAGCATTTTGTAAATTGGCCAAAAAATTTCAAAATGGTGCTATTTGACTAATTTGGGGGAAATTGTTATTTTTTTTGACCAGCTTAAGGAATATTCGTACAAAATTTGAAAGACATCTGGTCAAAGTTGTTGGAGAACAAATACTTTCAAAAAGTTGCTTGCAAAGAATTCAAAATAGCGGCATTCGGCCAATTTTATGGCGCATCGCCAAAAAAGTAGCTTTCGAAGAGGCAGCCGTTTAGGGAACTTGCGTTAAAAATGGAAGGGAATCCAATTAAAATGAAGGGAGAAAAAACATTTTGAAAATTGGATAAACACTTTCAAAATGATGCTATTTTGGTTGATTTTAAGAAAAAAAATGGAGTAAATTTCTACAGAGGACTAGCCAGGATCCCTCGTACAAAATTTGAAAGGAATCAAATCACTTCTTTCGTTGAGAAGAACCATTCTGAAAATTGGCTTTAAAATTATAAAATGGCGGAATTCGGCCAATTTTTGAAAAACAAAAAGACTCACTTGGATGCCTACAGGGGGCACCCTCAGTCTCTTCATTCCCTTCTGCCGATCTCAGTCTTCTAATTGCCTTGTGATTACACCTCTGAAAAAAACGACAGCGGTATTGCTAAATAGATAGTAAAATATTTTTGGTTACTAAAACAAGAATGTCCAGGGACATTTGTGACCAGCCGAGATCTAGTGAATCAAGTATCAAAGGCTTGTGGGATCTCCAAAAAGTGGTAGTCGCAGTTTGAAAACTGGTTACCGAAAAAATGTTCAAAGCTCAGCATTTGCATACTCTTTGACTGATCTAAAAAGTAAATTTCAAGGAAGTCCTTACACTGTGACTGCACTGCACAAGTTGAAAGCAATCTATCTAAATTGAGAAGAACTATTTTGAAAACCTTGATCCCTTAAACTTTCAAACGACCGGATGACGCCAGTTTTTGAGGTGCGCTAAAAATTCATTTTAAAAGAAGAAATTACATGAAGAACATTATTATAAAAATTTGGAATAAATCTACTCAAACTCCAGGGGGCAACGCATTTTGGAAAACAAAAAAAATAACGTACCGTCAATTGATCAGTTTTGGCCAAAATAAGCAATTTTTCAAGAGATGAGAATTCTGTCCATTTTGAAAGTGGATAACAATAAATAAATAAATAAATAAATAAAAATGTTAATACTGTCAATTTGTCAATTTGTGGGAATCACCAAAAGAAATTTTGGTGATGAAACAATAGTTCAGAAAATATTTGTACAAAATTTGCAAGGAATCAGATCAACAGTGGCATCATATCACCATTTGGGAAAATATTTGGCGAATCATAAAAAAGTAATTTTTCTGGAGAGGACTGCCTAGGATCTCTCGTACAAAATTTGAAAGGAATCAGATAGGCACCTGTTTGAGAAGAATCATTTTGAAAATTGGCTTAGAAGTACAAAATGGCGCAATTTGGCCAAGTTTTGGCAAATTTCCCCAAGAAGTAACTTTAACATTCGTTTTAAATTTGAAAGGAATTCGGTCAAAATTATGGGAAAAGAAGTATTTTGACAATTGGACAACAAAAAAATTTTAAAAAAATGGTACCACTCGCCCTATTTGTGTGAATCACCAAAAAAGTTATCGTGATGAAACAACAGTCCCGAAAACATTTGTACAAAATCTGAAAGGAATGTAGTCAAAAATGTTGGAGAACAAGCACTTGCTAAAAGTTGCTGACAAAAAATTCGAAATGGCGGTGTTCGGCCAATTTTGGCTCATCGCCAAAAACAAAAACTTTTGAAGAGACAGTCGCTAAGAAAACTTTCGTAAAAAAGGAAGGAATCTAATCAAAATCGAAGGAGAAGAAGCATTTTGAAAATTGGCTAACGAACACTTTCAAAATGGCGCCATTAGCTCTTTTTCTTTTTTTTTTTTTTTTTGCGAATCGCCAAAAATTACTTTTACAGGAGAGGGCCATTTAGAGAACATAATAATAAATAAAAAAGAATCAAATTGTAACCACATGGCCACGTAGGAATCATTCGTAATTTTGGTGAACCACAAAAAAGATTTTTTTTGAGACGGGAGTATTTGTACAAAATTTGAAAGGAATACGGTTAAAATTGAGGCGAATCTCCAAAATCACTTTTTCTTGCAGAGTACATACAAGGGAACATTCTGAGAGGAATCATTTTGAGAGGAATCAGGTCAAAATTGTGGCACAAGAAGCATTTAGAATTTGGCCAACAACAAATTTCAAAATGGCGCTACTTCGACAAAATTTGGGGAATCGCCAAAATTACTTTAACAGAAGACCATCTATAGAACATACGTACAACATTTGAAAGGAATCATTTGAAAATTGAAGGAGAAGAAGCATTTTAAGTAAAAGTTTACATGCATAGAGGCGAAGACGAGGGGGTGGGATGGGGTGGGTGATGGGGGAAGGGTGGGCCAGTGGCAGCGGGTGATCTGAAGGTTTTCACAGCCTCAAATACCTAAAGCAACGCCGGAAAATTTGTTGTCAGTTACTTTTCAATCAGTACTCCGCGTTTCCCACAAAGAGGGGGGAGATTCTTGGAGGTAACCCACATCATTTATTTAAAATACTTCTTAGAGCTGCAATTCCGGTTTTGCTGACAGCCGATCTATTACAAATTTTAACATATTTCGTGGAGCTAGCGGGACAGCCTCCAAGATCTATCTCCCCCACAAAAAAAGAGAAAAAAAAGAGAATCCGATGACTACAAATCCAGGAACTCAGAATTATAGGATTCCCAGTTACTTAACTTTATCACGTGAAGCCTATGGAAATGACACAGCGATATGGGAATTGCAAAGCGATACGGAAATGCCAAGCGATACGGAAATGCCAAGCGATATGGAGATGCCAAGCGATATGGAAATGACACAGCGATATGGGAATGGCATAACGATACGGAAATGCCAAGCGATATGGAAATGCCACAGCGATATGGAAATGAAACAAATCTTAACCTTGATAAATTTGTCAAAACCTAAAATATTTCCAAACTTTCTTCATTAAAACATAATTATTGTCCAATAAAATGAATTACAAAAGTATTGTGTTTGAAGAAGAAGGTTTTATGTACAAAATGAACATTAAAAAATCGATATCGCCGACCACAATCTATTGATTCCCTCGCACGGAGGAAAGGGTGGGGAATTGCAGTCCTTCCTCTCTCACACACTCACACACACACACACGCACGCACACACGCACACACACACACACACACACACACATTCAACGACAGACCGGAAGACAGACAGCCAGAAGGCTTGATACACATCGGCGATGGGGAGAGGGGGCCGGTTACCATGCGAGTCTATGACTTTTTAAAAAGACCCCAAAATACGGAGTGCTAATTTTGAAATAATGCCCCCCCCCTTTTCAAAGCAAACGCGAGTAAAGTTCCGAAATAACCTTATTTCTGTGGGAAACGCGGAGTACTTAATGAAAATTACCCAAACCCACATGGCCTTTTAACGAAAACGCAACTCCATGCGGACCGCGTCTGACCTCAAAATTACTCCTCTCTCCGCGTTTATTTTGTTTGTTTGTTTTTTTTTTTTTTTTTTTTTTTTTGCGAATCGCCAAAAATTACTTTTACAGGAGAGGGCCATTTAGAGAACATAATAATAAATAAAAAAGAATCAAATTGTAACCACATGGCCACGTAGGAATCATTCGTAATTTTGGTGAACCACAAAAAAGATTTTTTTTGAGACGGGAGTATTTGTACAAAATTTGAAAGGAATACGGTTAAAATTGAGGCGAATCTCCAAAATCACATTTTCTTGCAGAGTACATACAAGGGAACATTCTGAGAGGAATCATTTTGAGAGGAATCAGGTCAAAATTGTGGCACAAGAAGCATTTAGAATTTGGCCAACAACAAATTTCAAAATGGCGCTACTTCGACAAAATTTGGGGAATCGCCAAAATTACTTTAACAGAAGACCATCTATAGAACATACGTACAAAATTTGAAAGGAATCATTTGAAAATTGAAGGAGAAGAAGCATTTTAAGTAAAAGTTTACATGCATAGAGGCGAAGACGAGGGGGTGGGATGGGGTGGGTGATGGGGGAAGGGTGGGCCAGTGGCAGCGGGTGATCTGAAGGTTTTCACAGCCTCAAATACCTAAAGCAACGCCGGAAAATTTGTTGTCAGTTACTTTTCAATCAGTACTCCGCGTTTCCCACAAAGAGGGGGGAGATTCTTGGAGGTAATCCACATCATTTATTTAAAATACTTCTTAGAGCTGCAATTCCGGTTTTGCTGACAGCCGATCTATTACAAATTTTAACATATTTCGTGGAGCTAGCGGGACAGCCTCCAAGATCTATCTCCCCCACAAAAAAAGAGAAAAAAAAGAGAATCCGATGACTACAAATCCAGGAACTCAGAATTATAGGATTCCCAGTTACTTAACTTTATCACGTGAAGCCTATGGAAATGACACAGCGATATGGGAATTGCAAAGCGATACGGAAATGCCAAGCGATACGGAAATGCCAAGCGATATGGAGATGCCAAGCGATATGGAAATGACACAGCGATATGGGAATGGCATAACGATACGGAAATGCCAAGCGATATGGAAATGCCACAGCGATATGGAAATGAAACAAATCTTAACCTTGATAAATTTGTCAAAACCTAAAATATTTCCAAACTTTCTTCATTAAAACATAATTATTGTCCAATAAAATGAATTACAAAAGTATTGTGTTTGAAGAAGAAGGTTTTATGTACAAAATGAACATTAAAAAATCGATATCGCCGACCACAATCTATTGATTCCCTCGCACGGAGGAAAGGGTGTGGAATTGCAGTCCTTCCTCTCTCACACACTCACACACACACACACGCACGCACACACGCACACACACACACACACACATTCAACGACAGACCGGAAGACAGACAGCCAGAAGGCTTGATACACATCGGCGATGGGGAGAGGGGGCCGGTTACCATGCGAGTCTATGACTTTTTAAAAAGACCCCAAAATACGGAGTATTAATTTTGAAATAATGCCCCCCCCCCTTTTCAAAGCAAACGCGAGTAAAGTTCCGAAATAACCTTATTTCTGTGGGAAACGCGGAGTACTTAATGAAAATTACCCAAACCCACATGGCCTTTTAACGAAAACGCAACTCCACGCGGACCGCGTCTGACCTCAAAATTACTCCTCTCTCCGCGTTTATTTTGTTTGTTTTTTTTTTTTTTTTTTTTTTGAGCACACATATCGACACAGTTCATGGCAAGTCCCTCCAGACATTTATGCAATTTTTGGCGGAAAGAAAGAACACTTTCAAGAGAGGACTCACCTGTGAATGTGAAGGAAATCCGATCAAAATTTGAAGACGAAACATTTTAAAACTTGATTTAAAATCTTCAAAATGGCGCCATTTGGCCAATTTTGGGAGAATCGCCAAAGGTCAAAAGAAAAAATTGTGCAACCATTAGAATGTTTGAAACTGGCTAACAAAAAATCTTCAAAATAGAGCCATTTGGCCAATAAAAAACCAGTAATTTTGCAAGAGAGGACTAGCCAAGGAATATTCGTTCAAAATTGCCAAGAAAGTCTTTTGTGGGTCAATCCACCCAGAGAGTATTCGCATAAAATTTGAACTGTTTGAGAAGCATTTTGATTTTCGGGTAACAAAAGATCATAAAGGCGCCAATTTGCCAATTTTTGGCAAATTTGCCAATTTGCCAATTTTTGGCAAATCACCAGAGAGTGCAAAATTTGAAAGGAAACCGATAAAAATTGTGGGAGAGTGCGATATTTCTTCAGTTTTACTTCCATCGTAAAAAAATGCATCTTGTCAAGAGAAAATCATCCAGAGAACATTCGTACAAATTTTGAAAGAAATCAGATAAAATTGTGGGAGAGGAAGCATTTTGAATATTGGTTACAACTAGAAATGTGCCCGTGGGAGCACGTATGGCCCGCCTATGGGCCTATGTTCAGAAATGTCTCACGGACAGACGGATGGGCAAATCAGATATCTATGTTGAGAACATTCGCACAAAATTCGAAGAAAATCTAATCAGAATTGTTCGAGAAAGAGCATCTTGAAAACACCAAAAAATATTAAAAAATGCCCCTATTTAGGCAATCTCTTGAGGATCACCAACAAAGTAAGTATTCAAGAGATTTCTGTGCTTAGAACATTATTTCTAACCTTGAAGAAAATCTGATCAAAATTATTCGAGAGGAAGCATGTTGAAAATAGGCAACAAAAAAATTTAAATGCCCCCATTTAGCCATTTTTTTTTCGAATTGCAAAAATTATCAGATTTCATGAGGGGCCTACCCATACAAGAATCGTAACAAATAGGAAGGAAATTCAATGAAAATTGTGGGAGAAGAAGCATTTTTAAAATTAAACGCCAGTGAATTAAAAAATGCCCCTATTTACCCAAAGTTAAGCGCATCGGCAAAAGAGATAAGTTTCATACAAACACTACATAGAGAACAATCGTGTAAAATTTAAAATAAAATCTGATTAAAATTGTGTGGGAGAAGAAGCATTTTGAAAAATTGGCAACCAAAAAATTCAAATGCCTTCCTTTTGACCAATTTTTGGCTAATCGCAAAAAACGTAATTTTGCAAGAGGGACCTACCAAAAACATCAACCGTGCAGACTTGGAAGGGAATTCAATCAAAACTGTGGGAGAAGTATTTTCAAAATTAAACGCCAACGAATTAAGAAATGCCTCCTGTTTAGCCCAGTTTTGGCGCATCGCGAAAAAAGCAAGTTTTTAGGAGAGCTCTTCCTGGAGAACATTCGTTCAAAAATTAAAGATGTGATCAAAATTCTGGAGGAAGAAGCATTTTTTAAAACTGGCTACTAAAAAAATTATAAATGGCTCCCATTTAGCAAATTTATTGCGAATCGCCAGAAAAAGTAACTCGTCACGAGAAGTTTTCGCAGTAAATACTTCTGAAAATTGTGAATCTCATCAAAATTTTGGTGGAAGAAGCATTTTGAAAACTGGCAACCAAAAACGTTTCAATGCCCCTATTTAGCCAAGTTTTGGCGCATCGCCATAGAAAGTAAATTTTCATGACAGGTTTATGTTGAGAATATTCGTGCAAAATTTGAAGAAAATCTAATAAAAATTCTTTGAGAAAAAGCATTTTGACAATTGGCAACAAAATTTTAAATGCCCTCCATTGAGCCAATTTTTGGTGGATCGCCAAAAAAAAGTAACTTTTCATGAGAAGTCTTTGCAATATGAAGACAATCCGATTAAAATTCTGGGAGAAGAAGCATTTTGAAAATTTGAAATAAAAATCATATAAATGTCCCTATTTAGCCAAGTTTTCGGCCCATCGCCATAAAAAGTAAGTTTTCATGAGAGATCTTTGTTGAAAACATTCGTACAGAATTCGAAGAAAATCTAATCAGAATTGTTCGAGAAAAGGCATTTTGAAAATTGACAACAAAAAATTTTAAAGGCCCCCATTTAGACTATTTTTGGTGGATATCAAAAACATGATTTTTCACTAGCAGCCCAACCAAAGAAGAATCCAAACAAATTGATAACGAATTCAATCCAACTCGAGGGAGGAGAAGCATTTTCAAAAGCAAACCCCAATGAAGTATAAAAGCCCCTATTTAGCGAATTTTTGGCTATAAAAAGTTAATTTTCATGAGACGTCTATGTTCAGAGCATTTGCACAAAATTTAAAGGAAATCTAATCAAAATATTTCGAGAAAAGCATTTTGAAAATTGGCAACAAAAAATTTCCAAAGCCCTCCATTTAGCTAATTTTTGGCGGATCGTCAAAAATTAACTTTTCATGAGGGGCCTACGCAGATAAGAACCGTGCGAAATTGGAAGGGAATTCAATAATAAATGTGGGAGAAGAAGCTTTTTTTAAAATTAAGCGCATACGAACTAATAAATGCCCCTATTTAGCCAATTTTTGGAGCATTGCCAAAAAAAACTAAGTTTTCAAGTGAGCCCTACCTACAGAACATTTTTTAAAAATGTAGAGGTCTGGTCAAAACTGTGGGAGAAGTATTTTGAAAATTGACAACCAAAAAAATTATAAATGCCTCCTTTTGGCAGATCGCCATAAAAGTAAACTTTTAAGAGAGGCCTACCTAAGAAACATTCGTACGAAATTGGAAACAAATCCGATCAAAATTGTGAGAGAAGAAGCATTTTGAAAATTAGACACTAAAAACATAAAAAATGCTCCTATATAGGCAATTTCTCGTGGGTCCCCAAAAACGTAAGTATTCAATAGATGTCTGTATTAAGAACATTAGTACTAACCTTGACGAAAATCTGATCAAAATTATTCGAGAAAAAAAGCATATTTAAAATAGACAACGAAAAAATTTAAATGCCCCCCTCCCATTTGACCAATTTTATTCGGATTGCAAAAATGCAACTTTTCAAGAGAGGTCTTCCCAGACAAGAAACGTACGAAATTGGAAAGGAATTCATTCAAAATTGTGGTAGAAGAAGCATTTTAAAAATTACACGCCAATGAATTAAAAAAGCCTCCTATTTAGCCAATTTTTGACGAATAAAGAAAAAAGTAAGTTTTCAAGAGATCTAGGGAAAATTCGTATAAAGATCTGAACGAAATTGTGGGACAGGAAGCATTTTGAAAAATAGGAAATAAAAAATTATAAATGTCATCATTTGGCCAATTTTTGGCAGATCGCCAGAAAAGTAAACTTTCAAGAGGGGAAATATTCGTAGCGACACTGGAAAGAGATTCGATCAAAATTGTGGGAGAAAAACACATTTTCAAAATTAACGCCAATTAATTGAAAACAATAACCCCCCCCCCCTTATTTGGCCAAATTTCGGCCAATCGCCAAAAATGATAAGTTTCCTAGAAAGGCCTACGCTAAGAACATTCGTACCAAATTTAGAGAAGATCTGATCAAAATTGTGGAAGAAGCATTTTGAACAGTAGCAACGAAAAAATTATAAATGCGTCCATTTGGCACATTTTTGGCGGACGCCAAAAGGGTAATTTTTCAAGAGAGGGCTACCTACAGAGCAACCGTTCAAAATTGTAAAGGAATCCAATCAATATGCAGGGAGGAGAAGGTTTTTGAAGATTGGAAGCCATAAAGTTAGAATATTCCATCCATTTATCCAATTTTTTGCGGATCGCCAGACGTTTTCCTAGTAAATACTTCTGCAAAATATGAAGGCAATCCAATTAAAACTGTGGGAGAAGTGGCATTTTGAGGACTGACAACCAAAAAATTATAAATGCCCCCACTTAGCCAATTGTTGACGCATCGCCAAAAAAGTATTTTTTTTAAAGAGGCGTATCCAGGGAAGAACCGTACAAAATTGGACAGGAATTCAATAAAAATTTGGCATAAGAAATATTTTCAAAATTAAACGTCAGTGAATTAAAGAAACGATCCCTATTCAGCAAAATTTGGTCCATCGTTAAAAAAGTAACTTTCTAAGCGTACCTTACCTGGAAAACATTCGTACAAAATTTAAAGAAAATCTTAGTAAAATTGTGAGAGAAGCAGTATTTTGTAAAATTGGCAACCAAAAATTAATATATGCCCCATTTAACCAATTTTTAGCGGAGAGCCAAAAAAGTAAATTTTCAAGAGAGGCGTACCTAGTGAGCATTCGTACGGAATTGCATAGGAATCCGATCAAAGTTGTGGGAGACGAAGAATTTTAAAAATTGCACAACAAAAAAGCCCCCCCCCCCCCCAATTTTGCTAATTTTTGGCCGATCGCCAAAAGTACATTTCCAAGACAGCCCTATGCTAAGAACATTCATACAAACTTTGAAGAAAATCTGAGCAAAATTTTTCGAGAAGAAGCATTTTAAAAATTAAATTTAAATGCTCCCCATTTAGCCAATTTTCGTCGGCTCGCTAAAAAAGTAAGTTTTCAAGAAACGCCTATGCTGAGAACATTCGTACAAAATTTAAAAAAAGATCTGATCAAAACTGTGGGAGAAGAAGCACTTTGAAAATTAAAAACTAAGAAATTGTAAATCAGCCCATTTGGCCAATTTTTGGCGGATAGCCAAAAAATAATTTTTGAAGACAGGTTTGAATAGAGAAAACCATTCAAAATTGAAATGGAATCCAATCAAAATTCTAGGAGTAGAAGTTTTCTGAAGATTAGAAGCAAGCCAAAAATAAAAATATGCCACCCATTCGGCCAATTATTGGCGGATCGATAGAAAAAGTAACTTTTCACGAGAAGTGTTCTCAGCAAATACTTCAGCAAAATGTGAAGATAATCTGATAAAAATTGTGCGAGAAGAAGCATTTTGAAAAAAATTATAATGACCTCATTTGGCTAATTTCTAGAGCAGCGCTAAGACACTTCGGTTTTGAAAAAAAGAGGTTGACCTAGAGAAGAACTGTACAGAATCGGAAAGGAATTCAATCAAAATTGTGGGAGAAGAAGCATTTTCAAGATTAAACGCCAGTGAATTAAAAAATGCCCAAATGCCCCCAAAAAAGTCAGTTTTCAAGAGAGACTTACGCTAAGAACATTTGTGCCAAATTTGAAGAAAATCTGATAAAAAATGTTAAAGAAAGCATTTTGAAAAATTGGCAGCAATAAAAAATTGAAATGCCCCCCCCCCCCCCATTAAGCCAATTTTTGGCGAATCGCTAAAAGAAAGCTACAAAAGAAGCAGAACTGCAGAATAATTGTTCAAAATTCTAAGAGAAGACGCATTTGAAGATTGGAAGCCCTAAAATTTAAAAAAAGCTCCCCATTTGGCCAACTTTTGGTGGATCGCCAGAAAGAAACTTTTCACGAGAAACTGTCGAAGAAAAAGCATTTTGGAAAGTGGCACAAAAAACCTCCCATTTGGCCAATTTTTGGCGGATCGTGAAAAAAGACAGTTTTCAAGAGAGGTCTGTGCTAAGAACATTCGTACAAACTTTGAAGAAAATCTGATCAAAATTATTGGATAAAAAGCATTTTGAAAATTGGCAACCAAACATTTTGAATACCCCTCATTTAGCCAATTTTTAAAGGATCGTCAAGAAAAGGTAACTTTCCAAGAGAAGTGCACCAAGAGAACAATTGTTCAAAATTTAAAGGAAATCCGATTAAAATTGCGGGAGTAAAAGCATTTTGAAAATTGGAAATCTTGAAATTATCAATGCAACCCTCTTCCATTTGCCAATTTTTTGGCATATCGCAAAATAAAATAAATACATCAATGTTCTAACATTGAAACAGATTCAAATTGTGGAAAATGAAGTATTTTGCAAATTTGATGTCCTTAAATTACAAAATTGCCCCCTCCATTTAACCAATTTTTGGTGGATCGTCAAAAAAAAACTTTTTAAGAGAGGCCTACACAGAGAATAACCGCACATAATTGGAAAGGAATCCGAATTGTCTGAAAAGAACCATTTTGAAATTTTGAGTCCAAAAAAAATTGCCCCCTACTTGGCAAAATTTTGGCTGATCGCCAGATAAAATAATTTCGGTGAGACAGGCCTCCTAAGGGAACATTCGTACAAAATTGCAAGGAAATGCAATGAAATTGCGGGAGGGAAAGTGTTTTTGAAAATTGGCCACCAAAAAATTTTAAACGCCTCCCATTTTCCCCATTTTTTGCGGATCGCGGATCCTACCTGGAAAACAATCGTTCCAAATTGGAAGGGAATCCAATCAAAGTTGTGGGAGAAGAAGCATTTCGAAATTTGGAAACCCGAAAAATTTCAAATATCTCACTTTGGTGAATTATTTGGCAGATCGCAAAAACGTTTCAATAGCTTTCTGCCTAGAGAACATTCGTACAAAATTTGAAAGAAATCCAATCAAAACTGAAGGAGAAGAAGCATTTAAAGATAGTGCCGAATTCGAAACGTTTATGTTTGAATGTCACAGAAAAACTGACTAGAAATACAGAACGTCTATCTTCCAACATTGTGCAGACGCCGGGAGGTTGTAGGACAAAATTGCAACGGACAAACTGGCAACGGGCAAAATGGCAACGGAAATAATGGCAAAGGCCATAATGGCAAAGGCCATAATGGCAAGCGGACCACTTGACAGCGACGATGTTTAGACCTCGGGGCAATAGTCATCTAGACAATCGCCATTCTGACAGCGCCAATACTGGTGTAATGACCCTCCCTAAGAGTATCTTGAATCATCCGTTACCGCAGGTTATGTATGAAGTCGATTTCATTGAATATTTTTCAAAATTATGTGGGAAACAACTTGTGCACTCCTGAACTTCTCATATTTTCCATCCCTACTTCGATCCGCTGCGATTTATGATTTATAATTTCTAAAATAAATGTAGAACTTTAATTGTCGCCATTTTTACTGAATGTTCAAGTCCAGTAAAAGAAAATGATATATTTGGCGTCAATTTTGAAATTCTATAGCTTTGATCTATTATCACAAAACTTGAATTATAACAGAAGCATTCCAGTAAACACGACGACTTTGGATCAACGTTGGACAGATGTCGCCTGACGTCGGATCAACGTCGAGTTTTGGTTGCTTGTGAAAGTCCAAACAACGTCTACATTCCGACGTTGGATGGACGTGCATTATTCGACGTCAATTCAGCGGCTCGTAGAAGGTTGCGCAAATGGAAGTCAAAAAAACGTTTATCTCTCGACACTGAATCAACATTCGGAAAGCGAAGTTGTAAAGGCGTGGGGAAAATATTGATCCAGAATGACCCCAAGAGAGCGAAGATCAGCGTGGTCACCCTCTGTCACCGTATTCCTAACCTTGAGTCATCCCGTCACGCAGGATACTATGAAATCGATTTCCATGAATTTTTTTCAAAACTAGGTGGGAAAAATTGCATATATTGAAATTCGCATATTTTATGTCATCGTGTCGGTTCACTTTTAAAGTGATCTGTCATGGCTGCCATTTCGGGTGAGCGATAACACAAGGAGATTGTTTATGTTGTGAATTCGACATTCCTGTAACGTCGATTCTTCGACCTCCATCGAACGCCGAATTTTCGACGTCTATTCAACGTTGCACCAAAGACGTTGATAAGACGTTGCAGAGATTGCGTTTTGAATGCGATCAAAGGAAAGTCTAAACATCGTTGATTATCCAACGTCTATCTAACGTTGTATCAAAGACGTTGCTTTAGATATTGATCTGTGGTCGCGACCAATCACAACTAAGGTACAATCAGAGTTAATGTTGTGCTTTGGTCAGATCGACATCACAACCTCAGATCGGCTTGAGATCGACCCTGGAATATTTACTGTCTCTGGTAATAGAAGGTGTTAGCTCCACACGTTGAAACTCAACATGAATTGAATTGTTGATTTCTATATCCAGGCAATTAAAGGGAAATGCGGGTCTCTCACCTACAACTGACATTTCCTTCATACTTTCACAGTTTAATGCTTTGACAGCATGCATTCAAAAATTGAAAAGAAAAAGGAGGATCACCGATGTTATAAGAGAAATAAAGACACTGAAAGGTCGTGTACTTTTACTATAGAAACCATTGGGAAAACCAAGAAATTTCAATCAAAATGCAAAATTCACACATAATCACAATTGACAATTGCCTCATTTTTTCCCTGATTGAAGAACACGTCATTTGAAATGTTTTAAGCAAATACAAAATATACATTAGCATATCAATAAGAGAATTATACAATTTTTTGGACAAAATCCCATTGAATCGATGGATAAATGATAAAAACAGCGTAATGTGATGTTAATGGACAATATATCAACACAGGCCCTTCTAGGAACAAAATATCAATACAGACCATTTCTGGACACGATCTTATTTGTTATTTGTTTTTAAAAAGAATTTTTCGATCTAGACGGATTTAGTAGTTATTTATACTGTGCAAACATGGATTCAAACTCAGCGATATTCAATGTAATGCACATTTCGGTCGCTAGATGGCGCAGAGTCGGGTGCATATATCGAGCATATTTGAGAAAATTGAAGTGAAACCATTTTTGTCACATGGTGATAAGATGGCGATTTTCTCCAGCATTACACATTGTATTTATATTAATTTATTGATCACATAATATGATATTTATCATCCCATAAAACAGAATTCCGGACCCATATCTGATGGGGGACTTAGATACAAATTAGATTATCATGGGTGCCCATGACTTTTTAAAGCTATCCCAAACGCGGAGAGCTAGTTAGAAAAAAAATACCGCTTCTCAAGCAAACGCGGGGTGTAGTCCAGAATGAACCCCCTTTTGTTGGTCTGAAAATTACCACCCCTTTCAAAATGAAATTGGCAGCGTCTGGTCTAAAATTACCCCCCTTTCGCCGCGTTTTTTTTAATTTTAGACACGCAGGTTAAACCTTTCATACCAATGATCCCCGTCATCCCCACCTCATCATTTATGCCAATACAAAAAGCGGGCTGCTTCTCGCTGTAATAGTTTGAAGTGCTCAGTACAGAAGTGCTCAGCGAAGAAGTGCGCAGTGAAGAAGTGCTCAGAACCAGAAAATGCTTCACATTTTCTGAAAATTAAGTAAACCGAAGTAATTATAACGGAAAATGAACCTCATGGACTCGAAAACACATAATGATACCCGAATTTCAATCTAAACGTATTCACATTAAGCGTGGCCTGCTACATTCTTGACACCCCCACCCTTACCCCCTCATCCCCTCACCCCTCATCCCCTCATCCCCTCACCCCTCACCCCCTCATCCCCTCATCCCCTCACCCCTCATCCTCTCATCCCCTCACCCCCTCACCCCCTCATCCCCTCATCCCTCATCCCCTCATCCCCTCACCCCTTATCCCCTCACCGCTCACTCCCTCATCCCCTCATCCCCTCACCCCCTTACCCCTCATCCCCTCACCCCTCATCCCCTCATCCCCTCATCCCCTCATCCCCTCACCCCCTCACCCCCTCACCTCCTCATCCCCTCACCCCTCACCCCCTCATCCCCTCACCCCTCATCCCCTCACCCCCTCATCCCCTCACCCCCTCATCCCCTCACCCCCTCACCCCTCACCCCCTCATCCCCTCACCCCCTCACCCCCTCATCCCCTTACCCCCTCACCCCAGGTATTCACTTTCTCTTTCTTCACTATAGCTACTAATGATGCATTCCTTCCGTGAACGCTGACCTCTCGGGTTCCACGCCCCCCCCCCCCCCAAATACTCCCATTGCGACAATACACCAGTGCGTGAAAACCCTCTCAGCGGTATACTGCGGTATACTGTGGTACACATACTGCGGTGCCAGTATTTTTTAGTAAAGATTCTCTACATTTGTTTGAATTCTAATGTCTCAAATACTGGAAACATAAATTGCTTATACAAGCATATTTAATTGTCATACCGATGGTCAGTTAGCGGAGGGAGGGAGGGAGGGAGGGAGGGAGGGAGAACAAAAATGAATGTCCAGGGACATTGTGACCAACCGAGATCTAATGAATTAAGTATCAATAAGTTTGTGTTGTAGACAAAAAGTAGTCATATTTTAAAAACCGGTTACTGAAATTTTTTCAAAGCCCAGAATTTGCCAAATCTCTGGTGGATCCTAGAAATGTGGTCGTCAAAGAAGCCCTGATGTTGGAATACGCCTAAAAGTGAAAGCAATCTGAATAAAATTGCTTGCAGAAGAACTATTTTGAAAAACTTGATCCTTGAAACTTTCAAACGGCAATATCAGGCCAATTTTTTTTTGGTGTACAAAAACTAATTTTTTAAAGGAAACATCACCCGAAGATCAATATTTTAAAACTTTATATATATATATATATATATATATATATATATATATATATATATATATATATATATATATATATATATATATATATATATATATATATATATATATATATTTCGTTCCCAATTTGACTTGGTATTAGCTGGTTACTGAGTAATAACATCGATCGCGAATTATCTATTTAATGGTCAGATTAAATCTTTTCAACAAGGGAGTTTAGACGATGGCATAAACTGAGATGCTTTGTTGTATACTCAAAGGCAACTTCAGTTTTTCACATGTGTGATATAAGAAGATTGAAAGACTCCCACCCTCCCCTTCATCCCTCTCTCCCTCCCTAACTCCCTCCCTCTCCTCCCCCTCCCTCCTTCCCACCTCCCTCCCTCCCTCCCCTCCCCTCCCTCCCTCCCTCCCGCCCTACCTCCCTCCCCTCCCCCTCCCTCCTTCCCTCCTTTGCAAACGCCACTGACCTTTGTAGATGACATACACAGCAGATCGACCGCTCGCAGTCCGATGCTCTGCCCGAGATCATGAAGTGATCGAAATAATACTCTAGCGCAGAGCCCGCGTACACGCTCTGTAGCGATCCGGCTAGCGACGGCGCGAGCGAGTTGGCCAGCGATCCTTCGCGTGATCCTTCACGCGATCCTACGTGCAATTCGGGTCCGAACAGCGCTATACGCTGGCGGGAGAACTTGTTATGCGTTTTGCAGTGTTCCGTGTTCTGTCTGCTCCAGGTCGAGCGCTGATACCACGGTGTCAACGCGGATACATCCCTCCGCGCTATCCTCTTCCTGGCTCGGGATGATGGACTGCGTACTGGAGTAGAGGGACTGCGCCACACTCGCGGACTGTTCCAGACTCCCCGCCAAGTCCAGCGAGAACGTGCCTTGCCCTTCGCCGTCTCCTTGCCCTCCCCCCCCCCCCCCCCAGCGACCCTTCCCTTCTTTCCACACTTCTCACTCTGTTCTCGTTTGATTTCTTTCTCTCTCTCTTTCTTTTTTTTTTAAGAATCACATGTAGAATCCCGTTTTTGTTGTAAAAACGACCAGCCACTGGTGTTGATGTTGATTGCAGAAAGATGAACATGTAGAATGCGTTGTATTGTCGAAAATCTTGATCAATGACCAATGATACAGTACTGAACACGTGACGTAAATCTATTACTGTAAACAAGTCTTTTTTCAGTTGAGAAGTAAATAAATAAACATCATTTATCCAGTAAATAAATAACGTGTACATATTTGTGTGTTTTCCTCCTTGCATTCTACAGACTGAAAGAAATGGCACATTGAATTAATTGAATATCATTTATTGTCATCGTGAACTTGTCAATCCCATCAAATGAACTGGTCAGAATTCCACTTCTGTTGCAAATGGGCACACAGTAACAACAAATCACGTGCTTCATCAGGTGTTTATCTTGTGTCATGAAATATCTACTGTAAATAATACACAAGATAATCACTGGAAAATGTTGAAAACTTTTTTTCCCTTCCACATTTCGCATGTTCCACTGCATGGATGATGTCATAAAATGTTACACATTTTGCTCACGTTGTCTACCACGGTTCCATCTCTTGAGTTTAACACCACAGACCACTGGGAATTCTGTCGAAAATAGTACGCGTTAAAGAGAGGAACTACTTTATAAAATATCCATACGCTCTTTGTTCATACATAACAGGTAGATCTCCTCAATTTTCCATTATTTCGCATCTTATTATTTGAGCAGCAGATGGTTTTATTTTTCTTCTCTGCATTCTGGGCTGTCTGCATTCTGAGTGTTCTGCATTCCTGGCTTTCTGCATTCCTAACTTTCTGCATTCTGAACTTTCTGCATTCTTTCGCTTTTAGTTATGAATGTCACAGAAAATTATTACAACTCGAAGAGAATGCGATGTTTTACCCACAGCATTGAGAACAAAAATAACCCACTTCCTTCGCTCTTCGCCTGCTCCTTGCTGAATGCGAAAATCTGAATGGCGCCCACAACGCCCATCCACCCCGCCCCACCCCTCACGAAATGCGAATATCTGATTCACTTTCACAGCACCCATTCAACCCCTGCCTCCTCCCCCACTCCTCTCCGAACTCGGCTATCTGATTCACTTCCACAGCACCCATTCACCCCATCCACCCGCCCCGCCCCCCCCCCGAGTACGAATATCTCCTTCACTTCCACAGACCCTACGCAGCAAAAATAGTGCTCTTCACCCCAACCCCTCCACCCTACCCTATCTCCTCCACCCCTCCCCAATCTGCCACATTATCTCTCCTTGCTCTTTAGAAACTGCATTTTAGGCGGGATTCTTCCCAACCCTCCTTAGGGAAGCGTTAGGCGGGATTCTTCCCAACCCTTCTTAGGGAAGTGTTAGGCGGGATTCTTCCCAACCCTTCTTAGGGAAGCGTTAGACGGGATTCTTCCAAACCCTCCGTAGAGGAGCGTTAGGCGGGATTCTTCCCAACCCTCCTTAGGGAAGCGTTAGGCGGGATTCTTCCCAACCCTCCTTAGGGAAGCGTTAGGCGGGATTCTTCCCACCCCTCCTTAGGGAAGCGTTAGGCGGGTTTCTCCCCACCCCTACTTAGGGAAGCGTTAGGTGGGGTTCCCCCACCCCTCCTCAGGGAAGCGTTATCCTTAGAGATGACACAATGAAAGCAATCCAGAAACCCCCCAACTCCAATCCCCACCCCGGACCTTACGCCCGGGAAGGCAAAGCTATATATTCTACAAAGATTCTCTTCTCTTATCAAGACTGTCCTGGGACAGTGTCCCAGCTCACGGACACTAATGTCATGATTTGTGATACACAATTGTAACCATTAACCCAACTGTCAAGACAGTAAGGCTAATTTATTATTATTATTATTTGTAAATTTATGCACTGAGAAATGGACCAAACTGGGGGATAAATTTATGCCCTTAGAGACGGACCGGAGAGGGGGGGGGGGGTGCAAATTTATTTTTTATCTATCACAGACAGTATGCCCAAAAAGCACTTCACAGACAACCGGAAGTGGAGAGGGGTGCTACTTGGCATGAAATATGTTGCCATGCGGATCTGAAAAGCGGAGGGAGCGAGAAAGGAGGGGTTAATTTCGTGATTTTGGAGTGCCAATTTCGTTAAAAAGGAGACTGGGGGTAATTTTCATTCAGTTCCAATTGGGAGATTTGCATATTGTGTTTCCTTAAAAATGGCATGGTAATCAGTAGTAACGTGATTGCCCCCCTCCCCCTCCCCCCCCCTCCGGCATAGTAACCAGTAGGTACGTGACTGCCTCCTCTCTTGCACGATAATCAGTCTATACATGACTGCCTTCCCTACACTGGTTTAAGGAAACGTTTTGACCCTCAAAATAAATCGACCCCCCCCCCCCCGGTCGATTTGCTTTAAAACAAACAAACCCCACCTGAAATGTTTTAACCCTTTTACTTTTTGTTGATTTCTTTATTTCTTTCCACATATGGCCACCTTATTAGTTTCTTTAATTGAAATAAAAACTGTATCTATGAATAACAATTTATTTAGCAATTAACATCTACACACAGGCGTAGCCAACGGGGGGCGGGGGTCTCAGCCCCCCCCCCCTCTCCGTTACGAAGGTTTGCCCCCCGGTTGCAAAAAAGTGTCCGGCGTGGTAATCAGTGACTGCCCCCCCCCCCCCCCCACAAGGAAATCAGTCGGTACGTGACTACCCCCTTCCTCCCTCCCCGATAGATATCTATGCCTATATTTATTCTTTTTTATTTTAAGCTGTTAGGTAGTGAGAGTAACTTTCCACAAAACCCCAACAGTTTTCAAATAACAGCGAAAACAGTTGAAAAGCTAATGCTATCGTCTGGATATGATTTTAGATGAGTTTTTAACAGTCATTTTTTAATTTGCTTTCTCTAGTTTGTTAACCTATATTTGTTTGTTTGGTGTATAACGTCTCATTCAGCTACTCTGATGGCCATATTGGGACACACCTACCACAGAAACATCTGTTTAAAAGAACGGAAAATAAAAAATAGTGTTTAATACATGTATGCTCTTTTTGTTTCACTTTGTTTTTAATATAAAGGGGTGTTGTTTGTAGCCAGTATTCTTAGAAGCGGTAAGAAGTAGATTGCGGCTGGGGATTCTACATCAGTAACAAGAGATGCATTGGCATATTTAATATGGTTCATGTCACTCCTGCAGACATGTACAGGTACATATGTTATTTTTTTTATTTATTCTGAGAAAAATAAAATGGAACGGAATAATAATCAAGACCTCTACATCAATGGTTTGTTATGTTTGTGTCTGTGTCTGTTTGTATGTAGGTAATAATTTATGGCATTAAGTTAGAGATAAACCATGAAAAGCAGTAGATTCGTGAAATATAATACACCGAGATGTATTATGTTTCACGAATCAATGACTTTGGCCACCCCACTCAACTCCAATAGAGCGTGAAATATAATCACAACATAATACACTGCACTTGGATCAGAAAAAAATTTCAATAATCATGATTTTAATTAATTGATTTAAAGTCCTTTGTTTTTCACAATACAGCGTATGCCGGATGAGTAGTGTCAAATATTCTCATTAAATAATACACTGTCTATCCAACATTTAAATTCTTTGCTTCGTGCAAGCGCTTTATTGAGTTCAATTATCTGACCACTTTACAACCATGGATAACAGGGACGAAATTTTTATAACCCAAAATATTCTACCGGACAGTACTATTAATGAAACATTAACGGTGGAAGCTGTTATGAATCTTAGTTTTTGATTTTCTGATCAGTCTGACGAGGAATTGCTTCAAAATACACAAACTCTTGAAAAACAATTAGAAGAAAAACTCGTTATTAAAATATTACTCCGCTATTTCAATCGCAGTAGTGACTGAGTATGCTGGGCTCTCCCCGTTTAGGTTCGCTTTAAAAGGACACAAACTGAACATACTTAGTGACTAAATTTGCAGATGAGTACCTCCTGTAACTGCCACCTAAACGATATGGTTTGTTAAGTCCTGTTTAA
>OX457034.1:131923-207292 GCA_949752745.1 Protula sp. h YS-2021
AACATATCAGTTATAAGTTTCAACTGAGCTTAGGATAAGTGATGCTGGAAGCAGACAAGAGCAGTCATTACCTCGTAAGTAGACTATATTTTGAAATATTCACAAATCTTTAAGTGGCTAGAAACTTTTTTCCCCGGTTTATTTTCTTTATTGGTTTCTGCAAGAGGTTCCATTCCGCTATCTAGTGAAATTCTGTCTAGTTATTATACCAAATAGAACAAAAAACGCTCCACCAATCACAGGTGATGGAATGGTTACAAACAGAGCCCCAAATTTTCCAATAGTTCCCAATGCAATCATGATGAATCCACACACTATCACGACTCGGGTACTACCAACCTGAAATATTATGATATTACATGATTTGAATGAATGAATGTATTAAATAAGAGTATTAATGAATGTATTAAATAAGAGTAAGTGTCGTGATACAAATGTGAAATATATTATTGCTTTTTATCGTAGGATTGTGTTTACCTCTGTGATGTTAAATATCTTTAACTTGTGTTTGCATCTGTTATGTTATCTGTTTTTAACTGTACTTTAATGTGTTCCGTATTATCCTTGGCTGGTCGTTACCTCTGGGATGTTATCTTTAGTTTATGTTTTAATGTGATGCTTATTGTCTTTAAGTTGTGTTTACCTCTGAGATGCTAATTACGCCTAAATTTTGTGCATATGCAGCAGTCCCAGAACCGCTACCACAAACGCCCATTACTACACTCCCGATAGCATCAATAAATATCCCTAAAATGTAAAGCAGAAGATGGAAAATTAACGCTTTGTAGCAAAGTACTAGTCAAGAGACGGCAAGTTTTCTCAATAAGACATACGTGTCACCTTAGAACGAAAACATTCCGCATTAATAATTTTTATGAAATGCGTATACAATATGTAAATATAACTGATCTGCCAAACTTTCAACTCAGACTCTGCCGAAGTAAATGCAGGTTTTCCAGCCGACGATGGAAATTCAAGCTTATAAGTGAAGATCTGAAGCTTTGACTTGAAACTTTGACTTGTTGTTTTTATTTTACGATGTATTACATTTCTGTTACACTTTACGGGTATAATTTTGTGATACTTTTCATACATTGCCTGCGTTTTAATCCCGTTTCCGCCCATATAAGGAGGTAATTTAACCGAGAGATATTTTAAGATAAATCTAAAATCAGACTTCAATTAAAGCGTAGATTAATTTGCTTAAGTCACCTCGATTTACCGCATGTACTGGGACATCAGCAGCTCTGGACAGCGACGCCGCTACGTAATAATTCCCTATTTTATCAATAAGCCCAGCGACGATGCCAGACAGCATTCCCAAAGCGCTAGCTGCACTAAAAGTAGGTACACCCCATTGTCCTGCATCAGTATACAAAGTATTCTTACATAAGTACCGTCCGTTTAGGGCACAAACCTATAGCCATAACACATAAATGTTGGTACACCCCATAGTCTTGGATCAATATACAAAGTATTCTGACATAAGCACCGTTTAGGGCACAAACCTATAGCCATAATACATAAATGCGGGTAGTGTTATACAAAATATTCTAAAAAAAAGTACCGGTTAAGGTACAAACCTATAGCCAAATTACATAAATGGGGGTACACCCCATTGTCTTGCAACAGTATATAGAGTATTGTGACAATAGTACCATTTCAGTAGCCACCAAAAGCTTCTTTATAAACTGAATTCACTTAAGCCTTATTGACTCTAAATCGTAATAGTTATACATAATCGCTAACCATTTAAATTGGAGTATATTTGTTAAGTCATATCGCGGCATAAGAATGAGCCACATGGATAGTTTTATAACCTGACAGAGTGAAGTCAGCTCCCAGTTTTAATTCTCGAATAAGCGTGACATTCGCTGGTAGATTCACAAAAAGGAGCAATAAATAGTATTTATTTTCCTGGCACTTTCGTTGCCAGGAAGTCAGTTCCACCTGACTGGATGACAATTCTTTTGATGTTGACATCTAAGCAAAAAATAAGATTGTAATACCTGGATAAGGAACACGAAACCACCTTGCTTTACTAAGAACACAGCTTCTTGTATCCGTACGACCACCAAATGCCCAGTGCATCTCATCATCAGGGAAAGCATTGCTCACTGTCAAAATCCAGCAAATAAACCAGGTAAGCAGTATTGCCAGAATGATCTGAAACAGTAGCCATAATTACGGAACTCAAGTGAGAAATGCTACCAACACAATCTGAAAAAGTGCCTATAATCACGGAAATCAAGTGAGAAGCATGACTGTAAATTTATTGACATCTATTGCAAAGAAATGACAAGGAAAAGGCAAAAAAGTCCAAATTTCTTTCAAAAACATTAAAATATAGTAATTACTTTCAAGAACATGAAAGTATACCGAGCCATCGCCTGAGCTTTTAAAATCCTTTTACATGTTATCTTTCTTTTTATTCTATACAGCTCCCTTGTAGATGTGTGGCAAGTAAAATGTAATTTGGCTAATTTTTATGATTTGTATACATCTTTACTCTGTACTAAGTGGAAATAAACACATAGAAATTATTTTATGTTACATGGGGGATAAAACAGTATTTTTTTACAGTATAACCTTCAAAGCTATTGTTAATCATAGAAATATAATGAATGTTAACCCTCACACAGAATATATGACTTTTACAATAAATTCGTTGGCCTACTTACTGCAAACAGCTTAAATATCGGGAATCGAGAACAAGAACACTGCTTGTCGTACTGACAGCAGGGTACCCCAATATTTCTCAAGTACAGAGAAAATAACAGGATAAAGAAAACCGTCCTGCAATATGAGAGAAACCTCAAATAACTCCAGTGTACGACTTGCCGTAAGATATAGGTTTATAAAATACATTTATGTTTGTGATCTGAATGAGTATTAGTCTAATCAATACCTTTTAATTTCCAGTTATTGTTCTTGTACATTCTATATTAATTAAATTTGCTACCGTTGTGGATTTAGACCACATATTAAATACATTTTGAACATATTGAATAATATAAAAACTAATAATAATGGTAACAATTACAAAAATAATAACAATACATTATAATAATAAACAAATAATAGTATATTACATGAGTGTGTTAATGAATCAACATCCAATGATTTTTAAACATAAAGAAAAATAATTAGTTGTATTTTATTTTTTTTCACTGCACCACATAAAATGTTTCAAAACCAAGAATCCTACGTAATAGCTATAGGCCAGTTTCCTTCACAAAGTCGCGCTGTGACTGCAAACAAGGAAATTGACATCAACGATATGACCGTTGCAGTCACCAAAGGACCGATATATCGAAGAATTAGTCCTACCAAACCAAAGATTCCAACAAATACCTAAACACAAATATTTAAACAATGCCATATTTTATAATACAATATCACATCATTTTCAGTTTCACCGTGAATTATAAATAGTTTTTTTTCAATTTATATGTCTTGATAAATGCATAATGTATAAGTTCGCTCGTTGTTGTTAAAATGAGCATCTCGCGGTCATTGTCAATATTGCAGATATTATGCATATGTACAAACTTTTCTCATAACCAAATAACTACAGACGTATCAACACCACCTGAACTAAAGCAGCCAGAATTATAGCTCCTTGAATTTCAAGCATTCGTGGTGTGAATTCATCCGTGCCCATGAAAGAGCTTGAGTTCTTTGAGTTATCCCCACAGTAGTCTGCTTCGTTGCCTGTTAATTAAAGGAAAAATATTCAGAATAGACTGTTTGTTTGATTGGTTTTTAACGTCCCGTTCACCAACTAGGATGGGTATATTAGGACGCACCTGCTTTAAGGAGCAAGTGCGAAAAAGAAGGAAGAATGAGGAAATAGCAAAAGAAGAATTAGAAAGAAAGATTTTCCGATTAGTCGCCTTTTACGTTATGCACAAAACAGAACTCAGTGGGTATATTCTTAAGATTCTCTTCACCCCACAGCGAGAATTTAGAATAGAAAGCACGTTAATAAAACCATGAATGAAATGACTGTAGCACTGGTAACATGAACGTGAAGGGCGAACCTAAACAGTGTGCAAGGCTAAGTGGAGACTTTTGGATTACTCCAAATACGAGTGTGGTGATGTTTTAGTTGATGGTTTTTTTTTTGATACAGTTATATTCTCCTATATATTAGATATTTTGGCACTACTGCTATGCTTTCTGTCCCGTAGCAGCGGTGTCATGGCGACATCAAGAAAACAGTTTCAGTAACTCATCGTAAGACATTCCATTCTTGCGGAGTGAATACAGCAGCGTGTACTTTCCGGGTGTATTTACGAAACAAAATACTACTGCTTTCTCTCTAAGGGATGGCATGGATAAAATAAATTTGTCACCACATTCCGTTATGAAGCCATGCCAATACAGCTGGAGCAGGTTTATATTTAAGTAAGAAAATGAAAACTCTTCTAAAACATTTTTTTATAAGTTACAAAACATGAAAGTCCCGGGGGAGGCAGGCACTCACGCCCGAACTGATTACCATGCGTGTCCGCGACCTCAAAACGACAGCTAGCCGCGGGGTGCTAATTTTGAAAAAATATCACCATTTTTAATCAAACGCAGAAATGAGCTGAAATGAACTGGGGACGCAGGGTACCGAATTGACAATCAACCTACTACGTTTTTATCGCAATTTGGAGTCCTGTCGGACCGCGCTGGCCTCAAAATTACGCTCTCTTTCTGTCCTTTCTTGGACACGCATGGTAACATATATGACATCAAGCCGCCCTCCGAGTAACAGTACGAACCAGCACTTGGACATCGCCATTTGGGAAGAGACAATATTGCTATTATCGGCGCTACGAAGACTACGCCGGTTCCCTGCACAATCGGCAGCCTATAAAAAGTAACGAGGATGATCAATAAAGTGTCAGATCCAAGGGTGGCTTAAGCTTTCTAACGCCCCCCCCCCCAAACTCAAGAATTCTAACGTCACACCTCCCCACTCACGCATTCTAACAATCCCTTCCCTACTCAAGCATTCTAACGCCACCCCTCCCCACTCACGCATTCTAACGTTTCCCTTCCTCACTCAAGCATTCTAACGTCAACCTCCTCATTCCCGCAGTCTCACGTTCTCCTCCTTACTCAAGAATTTTAACATCACCCCTCCCCACTCACGCATTCTAACGTTTCCATCTCCACTCAAGAATTCTAACGTTCCCCTCCCAACTCAAGAATTCTAACGTCATACCTCCCGACTCAAGCATTCTAACGTTTCTCTCCCCACTCAAGACTTCTAACGTCACTCCTCCGAACTCTAAATTTGGAGGAGACAAATTTAACTTCACAAATCTTTTTCTTCAAACAAGCATGTATACATTCCTAATATTGTGAATAATTTGAATACGTATATTAACTACACACTTTTAGAAGAACTTTCCATACATACCTGACTCCAATAACTACTTGTAGAACTGTCACAATGCCTGACGTAAAAATTCCAGTGCTAACAAATTCAGCAAATGCCAACGGGTTGGTGCCGCACATCAGCGGCCAGAGAATGAATGCCACCGACAAGATTGTACCAAACGCCGTCACAAAGTGCTGCAAAAACAGTGAAGATTTATTAACGCATCAATTTTATTCAACCTTTTAATCTTGGTTAGGATATGCATGTAAGGGAGCAAAAATGTGTTGTATTTGTTCTTTATATTTGCTTCAAAATATATATTGCTGCTTAATGGTAGGAAATGGGGGAGGGCTTTGCCCTGGCATGTATCCGAAGTCATATTTGCCTTAAACAAAAATCTTGTTGTCATGTACTCAACTGAACTTTGTCAAAAGAGCATTGAGGGGTCGCATACTTGAAGTCATATGAGGTCACACACTACATGTCACGCACTTCAGGTCACGCATCTGAGGTCACATCAGTCATGTAACACCACAGCTGACGCACTTTAAGTCACGCTCTTGAGGCTACACAGTTCAGGTCACACGCTACAGGTTACTCATCCCTTTATGTTTAACTTTGAAACTCCCCTATTTAAGGAAAGTCGAGCGATAAATAGTATGTTACACTTTTCTGCAGTGGCGATGCTATTAACAACCGTTGCTATGGGCTCTATTTGACGTCCCTATAGTGACAAAATAATGCACATTTTCTTTGCTATTTTCTTCAATTCATTAAAAATGATATTCTATTTTACACCCTGTAGATGTTTCAAACATAAATTCTGGTTTTACTTTTGTTGTGATTACAACAGAGCAATGCCTAACCAATGTCTTTGGCACAATTTTGGACAGACATTTTATCAGCAGCGATGGTCGCAACCAAAATGTATTTTTTTCCAACGTTTAATCAACGTCTTTGTTGCAACACTGATTAGAAGTCGGAAAATCTAAGTTGATAGAAGCCTAAAATTCGAAATCGTACTCACAACTAAAAAGAATATCTTTGTGTTATCGTTCACCGGAAATGAGAGCCATGACAGCTTACCTTGAAAGTGAACCAAAATCGCGGACATAAATTATGAAAATTTTAAGAGTGCCCAAGGATACTACCTTTAAAAAATATCCAAAGAAATGTTTGTTTGTTTGAGGTTTAACTCTCGTTCACCAACTATGATGGGTATTTGGGACGCACTTGCTAAAGGAACAACTTAGAAAAAGAAGAAAATATGAAGAAACAGTAAAAGATTAGTTAGAAAGAAAGCAATTCCGATTGGTTGCCTCTTACGACATGCACGCCATTTCTAAAGAAATCTACTTAATACGTATCGTGCGTGACCGAAGCGTAGACGTGCACTTACAGAGGGGTGACCACACTGTGACTGTCGATGTCTTGAATCAGAGTCTAGATCAATATTTTAGGCAAGGTCACCAAAGTCTATAGAACGCCTCTCTCCTGACACCTGTGCAAAGTCTGTGGATTGTTCTGATTTCCATGCGCAAGCTTTACGCAACGTTGATTAGACATCGGAGAATCATCCGACTTCACGAGCAACGTCTTTCCAACGGCGTTCAGTCATCGCAGTGTTTACTGCGAAATGTACAGTTGGTAACAGCTTAGCAATGTTATTGAGCTGCAGAATATGCCAGATAATATTCATTAATTTATTTATTTATTTAAAAAATTTATAATGCGCTTATCTAAATTAGCTCTAAGCGCCAAACATTAGAGAAAAAATAAATTAAAATTAAGTAAATTGATTTTGCATGGAATACTGATACGGTATAATATAAACTAAAATTTAATAATAAACAGCTCTGAACAAATAAGTCTTCAATGATTTCTTAAACATATATAAAGAAGAACACTTTTTAACATCGCCCGAAAGCTCATTCCATAGTTTAGGACCGTTATTACAAAATGCTATGTCATCAAATTTAGTGTTTGTTCTGTGTTCTTGAAGTAAGCACTGTCCTGAGGATCGCAAAGTACGAACACTTTGATACGGTTTAGCTAGTTCACAGAGATACTCAAGAGCATGTCCTCTTCTACAATTAAAAATGAAGACTTAATTCTTAAATAAAATTCTAAACCCTACTGGCAACCAATAAAAATCTAACAACAGCGGAATGACGTGGTCGTGTTTTTAGCATTGTAAAGGTACAGCAGCATTTGGACTAATTGCAGAGGATTCATATGGCATTTATTTACACCGAACAATAACAAATTGGAATAGTCGATGGGAGAAATCACATAAGAATGAACTGGGAGTTTTCTTGCTTCAGGGGTAAGATACCTTCTGATTCCATAAATATTTCTCAGATAGTACAAACTAGAACTGACCTTTAAATTAACAAATTTTTCCAATGACATACAGGAGTTCATAACTGCATCGAGATTCTTAACCTGTGAGGAGGAAGTGATGTTACTTGAACCAACCTTTATATCAATTTTTAGATTTTAGCCTGGAACCAAATAAAATTAACTCCGTTTTTTCGGCATTCAGCTTTAAAAAGTTAGCACACATAGAGCCTATGAATTTTGATATACACTGCTCCAGGTCAAGAAAACGTTCCTCAAAATTAGATCTGGGGTCGAAGCTAATATACAGTTGAGAATCGTCTGCATAAAAGTGATAATCCATGTTATATCGTTTAGCAATATCAGACTATTGAAAGACATACACTGTGAACAACAAGGGACCAAAAACGGATCCATGGGACATCCCTTGGGATAGACACACTGATTTCGAAGGAACTACGTCTACGTCTTGACTGCACTGAGAAAGATACGACTTTAACAATTTGAGTGCAGATTCCACAACACCAAAATGTTTTTCGAGGCGAGAAATGAGGACACTCTGCTCAAGAGTGTCGAATGCGGCACTCAAATCTAAGAGTGCCAGTGCAACCATTGAGCGCCTGTCGACAGATTGCATGACATCGCTCTTAGAGCAGTTTCTGTCGAACAGTATTTCCTATATGCAGATTGAAATTTATCCAGTACTTTATTGTTGATCCAGACAGACTGCAACGACTCGCTCAATCAATTTCGATAGATAACTTAATTTTGACACTGGCCTATAGTACATCCGAGTCCAGATTAGCTTATACTACAAAAAGTCTGTAGTTTAAAAGATTATGATTATACAAATCAAGAAATTGAAATTGATACTACACTCGAGTTTGGCCTGATCCGCACAACCCTCCCTAACCCTTCAACGCTTGTCGCACGCGTCGCTCGCGTTTGAACTGTCAGCGCTACAGGTCGAAGGATGGTTTTTCGAATCAGTCTACCCTCTCGTTTGGTTTTTGTTTTACACCAAATAGAGAAAAAAGTGCTCCACCAAGCACAGGATAAGGAATGGTTATATATTTTCCAATAGTTTCCAGTGCAATCATGATGAATCCGCACACCATCACGACTTGAACACTGCCAACCTGAACCACACTTGAAAAAGGGTGGACTTACTGAGTTGAGTTGTAGCATGACAGGAGAGATACGTTTGTGCTTTGATGTAATTTGATGGCAGCGGTTATAAATGACACGTTGATGGCACCAGACATGTCTGCATATTTTAACCAATCAAACTTTAAATATTATTTTAACTGTGAACAATTCTGTTTCAAAAGACAAAAAGGATTAAGTGTGGCCTTTTATAAACTATTAAGCAAAATAAGTACATTTTGCGTTGGAAACTTTGTTTGTTACATTCACCCAAAAACTTATAGATATATGCCAACAGGATTCTGACAAAGGCTTTGATGCGCAATCCCTTTTTGGGAAAATTAAATTTACGAATGCTAAGTGACACACAGGCACACAGTACAGTGTCTGACAGTATCTGGGAGTATCTGACAGTATATCATGGAGTATGACAGTATCTGGGAGTATACGACAGTATTTGGGAGTATCTGAGAGTATCTAGGAGTATCTGGCGGACAAAAAGAGTTTATTTCCGCTCGTTTTGGCTATTTAAGAAATAATTACACTCCATCATATTGACGTTTATGTCACTTTTGTACATAAAAACAAAGCAGGAGCGAGAGAAGCCACGGCGATGCATTATAAATTGTGTACAGCTTATCCTGATGCATGTTAGTTACATGGGTGATAGGATATGTATGTACATTTTCATTACGCCTGTTAGCTACATGCATGATATATGAATGTGTATGTACATTTTTATACCTGAAGACCAAGCAATATCGAGAGAGGCCACGGTGATGCATCGTAAATTGTGTACAGCATACCAGGATTCGTGGTAGTTGAATTCAAATTATCAACTGGAGCAACTTCGTTGGAATCCGTCTCTGTTTGGGTTGTTTTCTAAATAGATATGTTAGGTTTTCTTTGATTAATAAGGAAGCTATTTACAATTGCAGCAGGTAAATCAGTAAATTCGTGTGATATCTTTTCCAAATAGATTAAATTTTAATTTTAATTTTATTTCAAAATTGAACAAAGACATAAATTAATAGCAAAAGTTTCGCTTCCTTACCTCATTATTGCTTGATCCCTCCATCGCGGAAATTGGAAGATGTATCCTTTAATGAGAATTATTGTTGTGCTTAAATTCCCACATGTAAATATTGAATTTATGCTGACTGTAGATCAACGGATATATCCTCCATCAATGAATCCATAAATCCATGAACGGCAATGTTTGTTTATGCTGTTACAGCTTAGGCCAAAGATTTAAAAAGTAAGTTTTAATCACGTAATATCCTCTCGCCCTTTTTTGAATTTGGTCTATAAGAAACTTCTGACAATTAAATTATCAAACACTGAGACGGTTGAAAAGAGAGGCCTTGCAATTTGACAAAAGTTTTCTTTCAACGCTACAGTGGTTTCAGTTTTCGACATATCAATTACATCGGTTTGCTGTCACTAAGTCGGGGGAGGGGGGCGGACTGAACAACTAGGAGGTACAAATTTAGCATGCGTGTATGAAAATCAAGAACAGGTTTAATTACTGCGAGGATGGGACGGAGGGTACTTGGTGGCATATGTGCTACAATGCGAAGTCGAAAAGTGGGGCGAACAAGGGTGGTTTTGGGAGAGGACAAGCGCGTTGAGCAAAATTTTTTGTAAAGTGGTTGCTTTAATTCACTATACTACCTGTTTTGCAAATTTGAAGAGGGGGTGTTGAGTCTGAACTGCACTCATCAAGAATTGCATTCTCATGAGGGTCATTCACGTATCATATGACTACCATGCGTGTAAATTAATGTTAAAATAACCGTAAAGACGGAGTGCTATTTTTCATATAATACCTTCTTTGTAACCAACGTAAACTTCAATTCTATAAGAATTTTCTTTTTTCCCTCTTTTGTGAAAAAAAGAATACTGATAAAAAACTAAGCGCTCCCTTTTTGAGCGAAATCAGCACTCCACGCGGATCGCGTCTTGCCATAAAATCACTCTTCAGATTTTATGCGCACGAATGATAACGCATATGATACCTAGTGACCCCCAAAATTATGTTGAGCCACTTCTCTATTATAATTGTTTGTATCGTGTCCCGTTTTGAGATACCAGTACACCATCATAAATTTGAGATACCAGTACACCATCATAAATATGGTGAAAGAGGGTGGTTTTCTAGAACCTGAGTGTGAGTGTGAGAGTGAAATTTGATGAAAAACAATTTGGATACTCCGCATTCAGGATAGAGTTGAAAAAACAAAGACTGAACACCCTTGTTAACTAAATTTGTAGATTAGTAGCCCCCCTCTACCTCTTAAAAAGATATGATTTTGTAAGCCCTGTTTATATAATGTCGCTATTCAAAGAGGAAACATAATATTTTAGCCTTGAAAGAAATAGTGTTCTTGAAAAACCTGGCCTTATATGAACACCCATTGTACACTTTAACACTGTAAAGTAAGAACAGAAACGAAATAATTCTACATTTTCTATTTGTTAAAAACAATTTTAAAGCCTATTTTTTAAGCTATTAGAACCAATGCTGAATATGTTTTGAAGTGAACGTTGTTTTCCCTCAGGCGGTTTTGATACTGACTGCCCTATTCCTCCTGCCCTGCCCCTTCCTTTCTCGTTATCCAACCGCGTTTCTGACAACTTTCCCCTGCAGGCTAATTTCCCTTTCTGCTTCCTCACGTAATATTAACAAATCAATTTTCAAATGTTTTTCCAATAAAACTTGATTTTCACACGCTATTGAAACATGAATATCTGTGGACATTGTGATCAGCCGCAAAAGCGAAGTCATTACAAAATGGAATGGAGAAACCGGCAAATTTTGACGAAATCTAGATTGGTAGTACTGCTACTGTACTGGGCAGTACTGCTATCACAAGTACTCGCAGAGGACATCAGAGGAACAGAATTTGTTTCTCTTAAAGCTATCAGCATATATGGCTAGTTTTTGCCAAATCGATAAAAAATATTACAACTTTACTGCAGTTATGCAATAGTGTTAAGTATTATTTTAAAAATTACTGAATGTTATTATGCACCTTGATCAACACTAAACACATATCAGGCAAGCAAAAAATATAAATAAATTTATTCCCAACTGCGACAGGCAACAACGCGAAGCACTGGCTCTAAATATTGCCTGTAAAACCAATAACCGGAAGAGAATTAAACAGAATTTCGCTAGATAGCGGAATGACCACTCGCAGAAACCACTTAATAAATATGTATTAAATTAAGCTCAAGAAGCTCCAAGTCACACAGTAACAATTCTTTGTTCTTCGTTTGAGGGTTAAAATGAACGAAAAATCGCTAACCGTTGGTCCATTGTTAAGGAAACATGAGGTCATGTGACCTTTGAACTTGAACCTCAAGGTAAAAATTTATGATAGAAGGTTTTTACTTTTGAGAAAATTTTATATATTCAGATCGGGATTTGAACACTTTTTATGGCCACTTTTTGTGATTAATAAGCGTTTTGAAAAACATTTGAGGTCAAGGTCAAAACTATTTGCAGTTTAACCGAAATATGATGATTGTCTATAAGAATGCTAATTATAAAGCTCCGCCGACTCAAACACTGACAGGAGTTTTCTCGAAACCATTTTTAGGTTTAGGTAAAAATAAGTTTGGATTCACCGACCCCTCGTCACCCTCTACACGTAAAATATTTTATCTTCCTCTGTCAAGTACAGTAGGATGTAGTTTTCTGGAAAACATCCAAATGGAAAAAAAGGCGAAGAGAAAAAGAAAAAGGGCAGAAAGTTCCAGAAAAACTATAAATTTATGCCCAACTGCAAACGAACGGATTGAACCTACGGACTTGTGATACTCATTACACCATCGTACAGAGTGAACTTCTGAGGCAACTAATGAAGCCTATCAAAAAAGCACACTGTGATTTTTGTGCAGTTTTACTGCCACATGGTATGACATGTGTTAGGGAGGGATTTTGAGACCAAACGCGGTCCGCTCAGAGTGTCAGTGTCATTGGAAATGGATTTGGGGTTAATTTTTGTTTAGTGCTTTGCATTTTCCACAAAGAGGGTTCTTTCAGAATAGCACACATTGTTTAGTTGAAAAAGGTATTATTTCAAAATTAGCACTTCTCGTTTATAAGTCATTTGAAAAGGTCATGAACGTGCATGGTAACCAGTTCGTATATGCCTGGCCCACAAAAAGTTTTTGTGCTGTTAGGCAGTAAGTGTAACTATCCGTAAAAACATCAGTTTTGAAATAAAAAAATACAGTTCAAAACTTAATGCTATCATTTCGATATAACTTGTATATGAATTTCCAACAGCCGATTATTTGTAATGTACCGGGAGTTTCCGAAAAGAAGCTCCCCCATATAAAAGCCCCGGGCCTCTTATTAGGAAACTGTTTTCCCAAAAGAAGCCCCAGAGCTTCTATTTGGAGTTAAAATAAAGACCTGAAAAAATCGTTTTCTAATAAAAGCCCCCCTCCTTCCCTGCAAGTCTTTTTAGAACTCGTATTTACTCGCAAAGCAGACACGATGCACTTAATCCTTTTCTATGAGGCAGCCCCTAGACATGTTCTGCGTCGTTGCTTAATCCTGTGCTGGCGAACAGACACCCCCCTCCCCACTGCCACCTTTACTCCGGAGTATTACTGGAAATATAACGGGCCGACTACTGAAACGGGCGGCGTGATGTTGCCCCTCCTCCACTGCAAGTCTTTTTAGAACTCGTGTTTACTCGCAATGAAGACACGGTGCACTTAATCCTTAGATGTGAGGCAAACCCCTACACACGTTCTGCGTCATTGCTTAGTCCTGTGCTTCGTACAAGGCACCCCCACCCCCACTTTACCAGACTTTTTTTTAGTTACTATTGTTTTTGTGTGTTTTGGTATATTTTGTGCGAATAGCCGCAGCATGTAGCGCTTTAATAAGAGGTCGATGGTAAATTCTCTTTTTTCAATAAAAACTTATCGACAACCCCCCCCCCCCATCTAAAAATAGAAGCCCCGAGGCTCTAATTAGGAAACTGTTTCCTGATTGAAGCCCCGGGGCTTCTATTTGGTTTCTAAATGAGCGCTTGAAATTGGCCAGTTTCCAAATAGAAGCCCTGGGCTTTTTTCGGAAACCCCCGGTATTGTTTGTTTTGTTTAATTGCAAGTCTCTGCTTACCTAGGCAAACTAGACTGGATTCACTCTCAGGTTATCACAAGCTGTCTTCTTGAAGCCGGTAGATGTAGTAGATATTGGTTAATATTTCACCCATTTCCACTTTTTAATTAGGTTCATTTCAAAAGGAATGTCGTAGCAGGTCAGTCCTTCTGCCTTCTCTAAATGTCCCTCTGTTGTGAAGTTGTCTTGAAAACATCCCCCCTTTCTCGTGCCTCCAATTCCGAAACATATATAAACTGCAAAATGCAAAAGAAAAATACAAAAAAGCCGTTATCCGAAGAAACTACTATCGTTTAGTTATCACCAAGTAAAGACATAAGTAAATGCCTTTAGTAATTTATTCTCTGGATATAAATAGGTAAATGGCGCTAACCGTCTATGGAAGACCATTATTGGACTGTTTACCTGGGATAGTGCGGTCGAGTTCAAACGCTGAAACTCCTCCAACTAAAATACTTGTACTGAGTAACGTGCTCACTACATGATGAAACACATGGTTTCCTGCAATGTAAAGTATTTTATATTTAGGTAGCTTTTAAGCGCTTCTTATTATAATTGTAGATTTATGAAAAGATTGATCACAGATTTATTAAAATTGACGTATCAATGACGAGTTATAAATGTTGACAATGTCAACTGTTTTGCTTCTTGATTAATAATATCGTGACGTTGAGTCGAGAAAGTCAACATCTGTTTGCATCATTACATAACAGGGGTTTTGCTTATGCATAGTAGTAATATCTATCAACTTGGGTTTAATGTAAAACTGAAAAATTAATGACTACATATGATTACAGCATGTATCTGTGCTATGTAACACTTATATCTGTCTCTGTTGCGGTGGGACTGTGAATGAGTCATTGAGGAATCAAAGAGTCCAAAGAAGGAGAGTCCAAATATGGTCACATTTCGTGCGGATTTTATGTCCACTGCATGAAGATTTGATATTCCAATTGCAGCTTTTATTCCTATACAGATCAAGTCCATTAATGCCGAAGTATTCAAAAATATGCCATCGCCGGCTATACTACACTATTCTTTTTAGAAGGGTAGCTGATTGTATGGAGATTAGAAGCGATATACCAATGATTATGCAATGAAAACAAATATTTCTAAATTTGTTAAGATATCTTTGCACACGCTATGACTAACTGAACCAAGTAAACATTCCAGGATCGACGCAGCGTCGATTTGGAGGTTTGCGGCATCTACACTTCCAACCACAACATTAACTCTGGTTGTACTTTTGCTAAGATTGATCGCGACCCGAAAACAACGTCTAATCAATGTTCTTGACACAACGTTGAATAGTCATTTTATGAGCCATATTATTTAGACGTTGCTTTTGGTAGCAACCAAAATTTCTTCGACGTTTAATCAGCGTCTTCGCTGCAACACTAATAGATATCGGAAAACTTTGGAGAGACGCCTAAAATTTGACGTTGTAGAGATGTCGTACTGACAATATCTTTGTGTTATCTCTTACCGAAAATAGCAGCTACGACAGGTCACTTTGAAAGTAAACCAAACCGAGGACATAAATTATGAGAAAGCCACCAGCGCACAAGTTTTTTTGTCCCACCTACTTCTGAAAAATATTCAAATATATCTATATCATTTGTATCCTGCGTTACTGGGTGATGACCCAAGCGTAGGCGACGGGTAACCTCTTTGTAATTGTCGCTGTCTTCTGGATTAATATTTTCCCTGTATCTACACAAGGTCGTCATCTATACAACGTCATTCCCCAAATGTTTATACCACGTCTAGATATATATAGATTGTTTTGGTTTCAATTTGTAATCTTTATGCAACGTTGAATAGACATGGGATAATCAACGTTTGTCTAATGTCAGAAGGTAGACGTTAGTCATACTTTGCCTTAATTAACTGGTTCGCGTGTTCTGAGCACTGGAATCTGCGTTCAAACACTGTCAATTGGCATGGGTAGAAATCACTTAGAACGTCGTCTTTGCCTTTAAATGGTGTTACATCGGTTGATGGTGTGGTTAGGCGCATCGGACATCTTTCTGCTAGCGTCTAATGTTCGGTGGATCTGCAGACATTGCACATCTGACTCTCCCGAGCATCAATAATCACGGGAGTCAACTGTGGGGCGACTTCTCCTTATCTATAAGGATGCAAAATCTTTCTCGGCTTCGTTAATCACGTTGCGCCTTTCTTTGCCAACGATGTCTAGTGTCTTCAACCGTTCTCAATAGCGAATTTCCTGGGTAACCTCGGCAGCCAACCTCAACTGGAAAGCACCATGTTTTCCAACCGTTTGCTCGGCACTGGTCGGTTAGCTCTGTGTACTTGAGCATCTTTCTCTCGTAGGCCTCCTAGACACTGTCTTCCCATGGAATAGTTAGTTCTGTAATGACGCAAATTCGCTGCTCACTGGAGAAGAGTATGATATCTCGTTTTAAATTAATCACAGCAATTTCTTTAGAGAACCTTAGTTGCTTTCCTAGCTTCTTCTTCCTCATTCCTCGTTTGGCCTTGCACCATTCCTCTTCGCTGGTCATTCGTTACTTTGCTCTGTTGGGAACGAGTGATGCATCCTAGGCCCAGGCGGCCTCTAGTTACCGTCCCCACAGTGTCGCTATGTCTCAAACGTGACTCGGCTTCCTCCAGGGCTTCTTGAGCCTGCCATTTCTGTCTTGCTTTTATTTTCACTCCTGCCTCACAGACTTTCTCGTTCCTGTTATCCCTAATGGTCATGGATTGGCGTACTTATGTCACCTTGAATTCTTCCACCAGAGATGTCACGGGTAGTTAGAGCAAACTTTCTGTGCTGTACAATGCTATACTTGTAAGGCTGCGGAAACATTAAGCCACTTTCTTAGGGAGTTGCTTATCTTGCTATTTTCGCAACGGTAGATGACGACCATGAGTGTAGAGTGGCCATGGTAGTCTCGGCAATATTCCGAGTTGGTAACAACACGCCTTGTATGCGCCAGGTAGTCCACTTTTCTCGACTTCCTTTAACCAATGCTCTGTCTGCTGGACGGTGTGATCTGTACTATTTTTGTCTCTTCCCGTGTTGTTGACCCATTTGCCTAAACATTTGATCGGTTTTTCGTTCACGGTGGGTATAGTAATTACCACAATTTGACCAGAAAAGGAGAATGGTCAATTTGACAAATTGAACTGACCCTTAGGATAAATGATCCTGACTGGATGAGGACTCCTATGACGCTGATGTCTAAGCAAAACTAAGATACACGGATAAGAGACATGAAACCGCTTTGCTTTACTAAGAACGCAGCGTTTCGTATCCGCTCCGAGCGACCACAAAATGTCCAGTGAATCTCATCATCTGTGAAAGCATTGCTCATTTTCAAATTTTCAAAATCCAGTATGATTGCCAAAATAACATGAAATAGTAGCCATAAACAAGGAAATCACGTGCAAAATATTGCCAACGTAATCTGAACAGTGCTCATAAACACGGAAATCAAGTACAAAACATTGCCAGCATAATCTAAAACAGTGCCCATAAACACAGAAACCAAATGAGCAATATTACCAACAAAATCTTAAACAGTACCCATAAATGGAGGAAGCAATTGAGTAGCACGGTTGAAAATTCATTTTAGCTCCCTTGCTAGTAAAATTTCATTTTGTTAATTTTTCTGTATATTTTTTTCGTGTATTTATCCCAACCAAGAAACGGTCGAAACACCAATATTTTTCTGCAAAATGCTAACTAGTAATTACGTTTTATGTTAGATGGGAGCATGAAACAGTACTTGTTACAAATAAACCTTCAAAGCTATTCTTACTTGTAGAAATATACGTAAAATATTGACCCTCACGTAGACTATATGAGACCTTTAATGTCATTAAATGCGATGACCTACTTACTGCAAACAACTTAAACATCGGGAATCGGGAACAAGAACAGGCTTGTCGTGCTGGCAACAGGGTACCTCCTCAAGTACAGAGAATATAGCAGGATTAAGGCAACCGTCCTATAATAAAAGAGAAACTTCAAATAACTCCAACAACAGTGTATGACTTGACATAAGATATATATTGATAAAACACATTTTTTCATTTAATCTGAACAAGTATTATTCCAGTCAATACGTTGTAATTTTTTATGCTACACATTGCATCTTAATTTAATTTCTAAGCCCCGCGTGTCTAGCTCGCTTGAATATCTTGCATACTGCATATTAAACAAATAATAATAATAACAATAAAAACAATAACACCATAATATTAAAAATAGTAATAATAAATAAATAAGCAAATAAGAAGTCATTGTATCACGTAAGAGGTTTCAGAATCAAAACTCCTACGTTATAACTATTGGTGATTTCCCTCACAAAGTGACTGCAAACAAGGAAATTGACATCAACGAAAAAACAGTCGCAGTCATCAAAGAACCATTGTATCGGACAATCGGTCTTATAACCCAAAGATTCCCACAAATACCTCAGCACAGTTACTTAAAAACAAATATCTAAACAACATTAGCTAAACAACGCCATATTTGATAATACAATGTCATGTCAGTCTTACTCTAAATTATAAATAAATTATTTTAGTTTGCATGTCCGCATAAATCTACAATGTTCAAGTTCTTTCATACTTATGAAAAAAAGGGTCTCGGGGTCTCGTGATCACTATAAATATCATAGCAATAGCAATAGCAAAATGTTCTCATATCCAAATAACTGCACAAATATTAACACTACCTGAACTAGCGCAGCCTGAATTACAGCTCTCTGAATTTCAAGCATTCGTGATGCGAATTCATCCATGTCCATGAAAGATCTTGAGTTGTTTGACTCAACTCCACATTAATCTGCTTCGTTGCCTGTTAATTAAGATACAAAACTCTCCACACATTATAGACAGCACAATTATCAAACCACAAGAGTGGAAGGACTGATCCTAAACGATCTCCTTCAGCCTGTAGCACTGGTTCTACAAACCTGAAAAGGTAGCGCAAACAGTGCATAAGGCAAAGGGAAACATTTCAATTAGTCTGATGCCGGAAAACAGTTGAGCACCCTTTCCCTGCGTATATTCTAAACAAAATACCACTCTTTCGTCTCTACGAGTACTGACAATCATAGAATTAATTTTGTTATTACTACTTTCCATTATGAATGGATGCTAATACAGGTAGAGTCGAAAAGCAGGTATCAGTAAAAAATGAAATGTTTTGAAGATAATTTTTAGAAGCCGCAAAATATAGAAATCACGATGGGGGGGGGGGGGGGGGCTGGCACCCACGCCCGAACTGGTTACCATGGGTGTCCGTGAATTTTTAAAACGAAGCCTAAAACGAAGCGGACTACTAATTTTGAATTAATTTTAATCAAGGTCGGTTATTGCAACATAAACTTTCTTCTGGATAAAGCGGGGTGCCGGATGACAACCCCAACACTGAATTTTACTCTTTTTAGCCCGCGTCTGGCCTCATAATTACCCCATTGTTTCTTTCTTTTTTTAGACACGCATAGTTTGGTTTGTTTGTTTGTCTGTTTCATTGGTGTTTTAAGTCCATTTTTAGCGATCAGAGCGCTACATCAAAACTATCCTGCAGCAGTATACTGAAGTGGGCCATTCCAGCTTGAATCCCTGGGGGATCATGATTGAGTGCACAGCTAATGTGTACAAGCTACGAAGACTACGACGAATCCTTGCACGATCGGCAGTCTATAGAAAGTCATAAGAATTATCAATGCAGTGGCCTATCCAAGGGCGGCTCAAGGGTTATAACGTTCCCTCTCCCCACTCAAGGGTTAAAAAATCCCCCTCCCCATTCAAGGGTTCTAATGGCCCCACCATTTAAAGGTTCTAACGTTGCCCCTCCCCACTCCAATTTTGGAGAAGACGAGCAAGATTTGATTTCACAACTAGTGTTTTTTCTTCAAAAAAAATGCAATAGCACAATCCTATTATTACAAAATATAAGTATTTTTAAATTGTTCAATTTGATTAAATATACGGCATGTGCATGAAGTAAAAGAAAGATTAATTACCTTCCCGTGCCATACTCTCAGATATTGCATAGGTTCGAAAGAGAAGATTAACTTTACTTAACCTTGGATGATGCCTTGGGCAAAATTTCACCCGTCTTCTGTTATTTAAGTCTTTTCCTTTTCCAGAGGGAAACAAACAATGTTTACGAAAAATATCAATGGCTAAGCACTGACTAAAACCACGCAGATTTACTTTGTTGAATGTCACAAATCTTTGCTAGAATGTCGTGTATCTACCCACTGCGACCTACCTTGCTAACTTAACTTCTAAATCTGACGTCATGAGGCTTACTAGAGATATTGGCTCTGACCCAAAGGGATCGAGTTTGGAGCATAAATGTTTGTTGGTTGTGAGAAATTATCGTTTAGTTTTCAAAAGTGTGTATACTGTATTAATTAAAAAATGAGTTTTGCATAATGGAATCAAAATACAACGTACAGATTTTCGCATTGGCTTTGTTGGTCATTATACATTCGGATAAAGGTATTTGTCTCTGCTCTTCAGGGTCAGAGTTTTAAGATGTTAAACAAACCACAATATTATGTAAAAAATCTCATAAAAGAAACACGAGCGATAAAGTCTAACCCACATAAATTATGCCGCTGTTTCAGCTAATGACAATGAGTTTTCTGTAGATTTATTGCATGTTGTATGCAGTTGATGGATGTACCTTTAGAAGTAACAATGCAGAGATTGGCATCGTTCAAACATTAGATTCCCACGCGGAATTTGATGAAGGGGCGGTTTTCGAAACGTAAGTATAATTATGACACAAGTTTAATAGTTGTTTTTGGTTAACAGCCCACCACAAAACTTGTCCCTGTTGTAACAGATCATGAACAAAGCTTGTAAATTATCATCACATGTGTCAATAATGGAGCCACAATAGAAATAAGCCTTCATACTAAGACAAGGATTTCACCCTGCCTACCGCCTCTGTGCGGCTTTCTACTGAGACGTCAGTACAATAACAGAACAATAACAGACATAAGTCTTCAGACTAAGAGAAAGATTTCACCCTTCTACATACTCTTCTGCTACTTGGTAACGAGACGTCTGTACAATAAGAGAACTCTAATAGAAATAAGTCTTCAGAGTAAGACAAGGATTTCATCCTGTCTTGTGGTGCTTTCTACCCAGACGCCCGAGCAATATTTCGCAAAATACATTTGCTTTCAATGTAATATAACATAATATAACATAATATAATATATGTAATTTCTCCCTCATATATATATAATATATATATATATATATGTATATGTATGTATGTATGTATGTATGTGTGTGTGTGTGTGAATTATACGTCCTGTTGGGAGATCAATACACCTGATAGTCATTGTTGTTTTTTGTGTGTGTATGCATGTATGTGCGTGTGTGTGCTTCTGTAATGTGCTTATGTGTGTTTGAATTATAAGTGACTTTTGACATTTCAAGGGTTTATTCGTCCTGCTGGGAGATCACTGCACCTGATGGCTACATTGTTGAGTTTTGGACAAGTGAAGAGTTCAGTACTGGCGCACGGGACTGTAGTGGGAACTTAGAGATCGACTGTGGATCGAATGGTAAATCATTGAAGTTAAACCAGTAAAGTTATTAGTGGCGACTCTTAAAAGTTTGCTTTACTTTTAATTACATATATATGCATAGATTGTGGATCACATATGAATAATGAGTAAACAATTAGAGCAGCGTGCACAGCCCACATATTTCCCACAGCCCCCCCCCCCCCCGCCATCAGTTAAACACGGCCATCAATAGTCAATCAAGAGATGGAATTTTCTAAGTCCAGCTGTTCCATTTTATACGAAACGGGCCCATTTACAATACCGATCTGTGTTTGTTCCCATAGAATCTACATACTAAGTTTCATTAAAATCCTTTCAGCAGTTTTTCAGTTATCGTGTTAGCAAGCGCAGTCGATCGCATATATTCCCCCTGAGGGGAATAAATTATCACTTTATACAAACATTGTTCATTTAGTTAGTTAGTTAGTTAGTTAGTTAAATGATTTGTTTAGCGACACGACCGACCCTTAGCGGGTTAATGCATTAGGTCTTGAAACTGTAAACATCACTGATCCACTCTGAAAGTGTTGGATTAAGGAATAAACGAGTTTCAAGTTCAACTAATTAAAGCAAGGCAGTTTGTCACTCCGCAGCTTTTTAATATGCAAAATGATAATGTGCTAATGAGGAAATATAACAAATTGTGATTTCGTATGAAAAGTGGACGGTAGAAATATGTTATTTGTATAGCAGATGTTTTTTTACAATGTCTTTATGCGCTATATACTGTTAGAAATCACCTCTATTTTTGCGATCATTCTTTATTAGAATTTATATTTAATTCAATCTTAAATTCCAGGCGATTACGGTGTTATAGGAACATTTTGCTATGGTGAAGGATTTTCAGAAAATTCTCCAAAATATGGGCCGAATGGTGCGGAACTATTTCTTGCATTCAGTGTTGAGCGTGATGGTGTACAGGCTGGTGAAAGCTTCTTCATAAACTACACGGCTGTTGGTAAGGCACGTTTATTTTAAAGCTTTAAACGTTGGTTTGAATTATATGTCGTTGTTTACATGTCTCGAATTACATGTCTTGAAATACATATCGTAAATTAAATGTCGTGAATTTCATGTCCTGAATTATATGCATTAAATTACAAGTCATGAAGAAAATAGAAACTCATTGAGAAACTAGTTTGCGATCTTTGAGCAAAATCAAAAAAAGAAAATTTCGATATGTTGTTAAATCAGATATTTTTAACTCATCGACGACATTTCACGTCGAGCAATAACAGTTTTATGAAGATACTGATTATCTGTTTTTCGCAACGCCTAGCGTGACGTTTTAATACTGATGGGTGTGTGGAGTACCGCTGTGCGTGTGTACTTGTGTACTATTCCGTGCGTACTACCACTGCCAATCATAGCAAAAAACTTGCCATCCTTATCCCGTGTTCATGGCAAATGAGTTATTTAACCTTGAATAAGGTCATTGTTTTTCAGTAGTCAATGATAATTATTTTTAGAATACGCAAATTACACTGATTGCGGTCCTGAAGAAGATAACGACGACAACAACAACAACAATGGTAACAACAATAATAGTAACAACAAGAAAAATGAAAGCAGTGTGAGCAAAGAGCTTATTGGTGTCATTGTCCTTGCTGTTGTGACTCTGATGCTGCTCGTGCCATTGATAACACTAGGAGTTGCCTTTTATCGCGTGACGAGAAGGATGAGGACAGTTCAACCAAACTTCAAAGGTATTAAGCCAGTTAACCCTTTCGGGCTAAGCCAGTTAACCCTTTCGGGCCTTTCCTTGGTATATGGCGTTTTGACTGCAAGCATATTGGGGAACGTTTTAGCGAGATGGCAAATAAATGCATAATAATTGGAAGTTTCCCTTTTCCTTTTATGTACCACCTGAAATTAAATAAAGCTCTATAAATTTAATTAAGCCATCATTCCATTTGGTTGTTATAGAAATCGGAGGCATGGATATGGATCTAACGAAAGAAGAACGCGAATTAGTGGATTTCTTACGCCAACAGAAAATCAGGAACAAATAGAAATTCTACGTCATCTCCATCATAAATTCCTTCACAAGTAAGAAGAAATGTAAATAAAAGATATAATAGGACTTCGCTTGCTACACGACATATGTATTTATTTCTAACAATTGACTATACAATTGTTGAACATACAATTGTTGACCAGACAATTGCTGACAAAAGCTACTACTATGAAGGAATCGTGCACAAAGCACATGCGTTTATCTGTATTTGATTTCGATTTTCAGAGATCACATTTTCAAAAGTGATGGACAATGAATACTATAGAAATACGCTATATTTCAAAAATCAATAAAAGAGAAGGTATCAGCTTCGGAAGCAAATCATACGTATAATACGAGTTTTTTTCTGTATTTTATTTCAATTTTCATAAATAATGATTTCAAAATAACTGCATGTGTACTGCATGTCCCTTCGATAGCAATATATTATATTTTAGCATTCAGTGAAAAAGAAAAAGATATAGGTATGACACAAATCATACGTTTATTTTTCTGCACCATATAAAGGGTTGCGGAGAAAAGCAACTTTCGTATTCTGCATTTCTTTTACTATTTGCTTTTCTAATACTGACAGGATTTCAATCTGAATATGCGCACTATGAACTGTGATTCATTAGTTCATTGCTTTATTGTACAACAAAATTGTTAAATATTTTAGTAATTAAGTTATTTTAATTTGTGGGTTATTTTGTCTTAGCAGCTGGTGTTTAATCGACAGTCTCAATTTCTATAGAAAACTAAAAAAAATATGTATTATTTTACTTGATGAGTAAGTCACGAGGATTAAGGCACTATTGTTTAATGAGAAACTGTTTTGACGACAGTTAAAATCGCATAGAGCATTTTATTCCATTTTTGCTAGCTTTTAGCGTATAAACCAGCTTTCCCAATCCGGAAATCGCGTGTGTTATCTTTAATGAATTAATCACCTTTAATAGTTCGGGGAACCATGGCTGTTATTTATAGCGTATTTCCTAGTCCTGTGAACCGTAATTGTTTTCTTTTAACGTATGAAGCACTTTTACTAATCCTATGAACCATGGTTGTTATCATTTAGCGTATTGACCACCTTTACTAGTTTACGATTTACCTTTACGATGGTTGTTTCTCTTAGCGTATCAAACACACCTGTACGAGTACTGTGAACCAATGCTGTTGTTTTTAGCATATTAAACACTTCTTTACTAGTCCAGTGAACGGTGGTTGTTGTCATTTATCGTATTACCCACCTTTTCTAGTCCTGTGAACGATGGTTGTTATCTTTTAACATATTCAGCACCTTTAACAGGTCCAGTGAACCGTGGTTGTTATCATTTAGCGCATTAAGCACTTCGTTACTAGTCCTGTGAACCGTGGTTGCTACGGGTCTCTAATGCCGCAATGGCATCATAAAAGCAAGACTGATACTGCATTTCTGTCTACTTAAAAGCCAACGCAATCCTCACGTAAATTGTTTTATTTAACACACAGAGGAAACTAATGCAAATTAGAGTCCAAGCAGGCTCAGTGGGATATCATTGAACATCAGTGATTTAATTATTATGCAAGTTCTGGCACCATAACATGCACAATATGCTGCAAAAATGATCCCTTTCCCACATCTTTTTATTTTAATCTAATAATTGGTAGATGTTTATTCGTTTCTTTGAAGCCTATATGGTCTCGTATTAGTGATATGATGGCGGTGGTGGCGGATACATGCCTGGCGGATACGCTGGATCACTCACTGGTGGCGGATAAACAGATGGCGGAGGGTAGACAGGTGGCGCTGTAGTATACGGAGGTGGCGGTTGTGGCACTGCGGGGACAAATTGCCGTGGTTGCGGGGGCGCTCGTTGCACGGTTCCATCAGGAGGCAGTGTGGTCGCTCTAGTTGTTCGCGATCGTCTGTGTCTGACTTTTATGCTTCTAAGTATTAAACAAGCGACAAAGATAACCAGTGCCACACCTCCTAGACATCCTAAAATGATCCAGGTAGATCCTGACACCGTGGTGCTACTCAGCTGTGTTGATGACGACGAACCGGAAGTACTCCCACAGGATGTCTCACTCGTGCCTAAAATACGCGAAATACGTACCTGAAATACACTGGTATAATATCGGGCACCAGTCATAAGGGATCTTGATCTACACGGTCTTTTTCATTAGAGCAGTCATGACTCATAGTTATAACCACAGAGGGGAAAGAAAAATAGGGGTTAGGAAGAAAATGGTAGTTGTATTTCTATCTTCGTAAATATTTAAGAATATTAAGAAATTTGACAGCATAAGTGGGCAAAAGTGCTTAATATATTCTAAACAAAGACAACCATTATTCACAATAGAAATTGATTTAAAGCGTTTCGCAGTAAATTTCAAATTATTATAAGAAAAAGTAATAAAAACAATAATATTAGTAGTAGTAGAAGTAGTAGTAGCAGTTGTGGTAGTAAAAGTAGTAGTAATAGTAATAATAGAAACAGTAGTACAATTGATAAAACCTTGACTAACAAAGATTCCCGAGCATAGTGAGCCCCGCTCAAATCCTCTCCACTTACTTTCCTGCACAAGTAAAGGTAGTAATAATAATAATAGTGGCAGTAGTGGTTGCAACAATGCGAAAGCCGTCACCAGCTAGCAAAGATTACCGAGCACAGTGAACCCCTTTTGTATTCTCTGTACTCACTTTTCTGCGCATAGTATATGCGAAAGCCGTCACTAGCTGCCAAAGATTACCGAGCACAGTGAATCCCTTCTCCGCCCTCTGTACTCACTTTCCTGCGCATAGTATATGCGAAAGGCGTCACTAGCTACCAAAGATTACCGAGCACAGTGAATCCCTTCTCCGCCCTCTGTACTCACTTTCCTGCGCATAGTATATGCGAAAGCCGTCACCAGTGGAGCTGCTGTCAGATTTGAACTCAATGTACAGCTCGTTGTCATCGCTGTAGACATCATCGATGACGTCATCGTCACAGAACCTGTCAATCCGTGTGCCACTGGCTGCAAAAACGTGCACTGATTTTATCAGTAACAATATCTTTATGTACATTTAGTTTTTAAAGTGGAGATCGGAGGGATACAGGAACACTCACTTTAAGGTAAATAGTTATAATTTTTCGTGGTTTCCAAATTAACACTTTTAATGCTGACCGGTAAATAAATGGCGACAAATAGTGCAGTTATTTGTAATAAAAATGCCAGTTACGTCGTCAAGCATGTATTGACATATAATAAGTCAATATGAATGTATGAAGAGATTTGTACAATGGAACATTAGTATACGACAATCCCAAAAATGCGGACAAGCTCAATGTCTTAGTTCCTTCCCATTACGGAGAGTAAAAAAAATAGGGCATGTCCAAAATCTGTACCACTAAAGTTCGTTTTCTTTGCCAGTTTGACTGTAAGTATTAAGTTTTAAACAAGAAGGTTATCAAAAGAAACAGTAACGGACTTGAACAGAACTCTGTACTTTGGACTACTTACAGCTTGATCCACAATAGACATCCACGTGATCGTTGCATGTGTTTCTCTCCAGGTCAAGGTCATTGGTAGTCCATGCGCGCACCTTAAAGCTGCCGTATTGCGCTGTGATTACCCAACATTCCTCCTGTCCTCTGCAGTAATAGACAACTACAGTAAATGCATATCTTGTTAGTTATTCATCTTACTTTACTATAACACTTATGTTTTCCAAATTGCTGCCACTAACCATGTCCTTGGCCATTGGTCATTAATATATTGGCCAAAGTTGCTTTGGCAGTTTCTATGAAAATAATAATAAAAACATTTATTGTGTTTTTTATTATTTGCCCGTTAAGGTTGGCAAAAATATGAAACATATATTAATTGTATGCATGACATGGACTTCAGATCAAACTAACAGGGATCCAGATCATTATTGAACATAGGTCCCGGTGGTTATGAAAATTGATCCTGATTGTTACTGAGCATAAATCCCGATCGTTATTAAACATAGGTCCCGATCGTTACTGATCGTTATTGAACATTGGTTTCGATCATTATAGGAGGTATGTTTCGATCGTTGTGAAACAAAGTTCCTGATCGTTATTGAACTTAGGTCTCGATCCCTATGAAAATAAATCCTGGTCGTTGCTGATCATAGATCACGATCGTTATTGAACACAGGTTCCGATCATTATAGAATGTAGATTTTGGTCATTACAGAGTAGAGATTCTGATCGTTATTCACGAGAGATCTCTATTTTTATTGAACAAAAGCCCTGATCAATATGGACCATAAATCACGATTGAAAAGTTGTCAATTTTCAATTGTGATATGATAAAAGGTGGCACAGCAAAGGGAATTAAAGCTGATGCTAATTTCACACTAACCATCCCATGCTGATTTCGACCCTGGATCTTGGGCTTACTGCACCACTGCGGACTTACTACACTACTGTGGGCTTATAAACCATGGAGTTTACCACACCACTGTGGGCTTATCACACCATGGGGTTTACCGCACCGATGTGTGCTAACTACACCCTGTGGGCTTACTACACTACTGTGGACTTACAATCCCACTGCGGGCTTACCACACCATGGCGATTTACCATACCACTGTGGGCTCACTACACCACTGAGGGCTTACCAAACCATGGGGGTTTACCACACCACTGTGGCGTTACCAACCATGGGGGTTCACTATACTACTGTGGGCTTACTAAACCACGGCGGTTTACCGTACCACTGTGGGCTTACCACACCACTGTGGGGTTATAACGCCATGGGGATTTACCACACCTCTGTTGACTTACTACATTACTGTTGGCTTACCACGCACCACACCACTGTGGGCCTACTACACCACCATATAAGAATTAACAAAATAGCAAGTTATGTTCTGTTACAATTTGGTAGAATGTTGAAAAAAACTTACGTGTTGTAATCAGATGTTCCATATTCGTCATGGGAATCAAAATAATTTGTCGAAGAATAGGCAGTTAAAAAGGTACACCCTTCCGTACCTGCGTTTACGAAGAGAAGAGATTAGACGTATACATATAGTGTTCAAGAGGACATATAGGAGATACGTTCCTTTTTTAGTATTCAAGATTAGATACATACAAGAGGGGTTGCTGTTCGTTGCTATTCCCTGCGTGTTTGCAACGAAATTCATGATTTCTAGGGATAATCAACAGGCCTCTAATTCCATCTAATCATTCTGCAACGAAGTCCGCCATTTTGTTAAAAAACGTTTTCCTTGCAAATATTTAAGCAGCCTTTGCATATACTATTTGCGTAATTTATTTAAATAATTAAATTAATATTAATTCAATTAATTCAATAGTAATACTATTAAAAAACAATGATTAATAAATGTATTTCATAAGAAATCTATCTTGATTAAAACAAAACATTCATGTAATGAGGGTTTTACAATTTTTAAGGTTTAATTCTGGTATAGATTAAATACCGAAAACATAAATTAATAAAAGGTAAAAATCAAATAGTGTTATGATGTACATTGGGCTTAAAGTCAAATAGTTCATTTGACCTATATTCTTGATCTTTGTTAATCAAATCCCAAATAAACAAATAAACAAATAAATTGTTATTAACATATAAAGTTATTTAAGAGATAACTGATCACGAGGCTTTGTGCTTACTTTGTGGGAATATATGATAAAATCCAGACAAGATGAACATCCATATGGTTATTTCCATGCTAAGAACTCTTATAGCTGCATTTGAAGATGTTGAATTTTCTGTTCCTTGTGTATACTTTGAAGATAATGAGACCAGAACACAATAATGTTCTTCTTGTTGGATGTGCAGTGTAGAAGACACACTTAATAGATACAGCGGACATTCATACAAGAGCGTGAGCCCATATATAGGTAAACCATTAACTGAAGAATCCAGAAATATGGATTTTTATGAGGGAGAGAGTTTCATGTCTTATTAATCTTTGATATCAGTTCAATGAATGGAAAGAGCAGAAAAGAGGTGTTGTCCGATATGACTTAATTGCCTCTTTTCTATGTGAAGATTAGTAGATTCTTCGGTTGAGTACAGACGACTTCATTCATTCTCTTAAACTCGATAAGATTAAGCCCTGGTTTTAACATACTGATTTATCGATCTCTCACCAATATACAAATCATTTTGTTTTGCTTGACGTTGGTGTGATTTGAGGAAAGCCGTTTTCATTTGAGGCCTATCTTTTCACAGGAAGTCCTAAACATGCTATTGGAGTTTACGATGCTCTCAAATGCTATTTGGAGAGAAAATAAGGGCCCAAAAATGGAAACGTGGGGCCTCATTGCATTTCTAATCATGTGAACATTTCTGTAGTTTTGTGAATATCTGTCATATTTTTGGCAAAGTTGTTTTCAGAAAGAAAGAATACGCTTGCGTTGCGTAATCATCACGTGTCTTTTTGCCGTTGAATTCGTGAATAATGTGTTGGTTTGGCTTTTTGTTGTCGTTATTTGAAGTCTCTTTCCCTACTCACGTGTGTTATTTACATTATTTTATGTCTTTGTATTCATGTTGACTCATACATTCTCGCAAAGTTTGTTTTGTTTTAAAGCTTTGAATTACACATTTGAATTTTATTCAACTTACTGACTGTGCCTTTGTCCTGTATATACAACAGAGGCACAGTCAGTAAGTTGATCACATCGTCTCTTGATGGGGGTCATATCGTCACTTTATATCCGCAGAATTTCACGATAAATTGTTAAAAGTAAGTGAGACCTACTTATGTAATAAAATGTCTGCTTGATACTTTGAGTACCACATGCGAATGTAAATGAATGCTGTTCTATTTACATCAAATGTAGCATGTGATTATACAAACATGCTTGCTTAGCTAATACTCTTTGAATCCTGCGGATCTACTTAGATAAGCTTAACTAATCATATGCAACTCCGCAGTATAAAAGGCGAAGACTCAGGAGTAACTAACCCTGCCTTGATAAGTTAATCTTGTGCAAGGCCATAGTACAAAAGGCAAGCATTCAGGATTTACTTATCCTGCGTGGATTAGACAGTCTTGTTCAAGATCGCAGTAAAAGTGCTCTCCAGATTTTCTGAAGCTAATCTGGAATTCTCAGTAGCGTAATGAAGTCACACTGAAGAGTACGATCTTGTCCCGATGCACCGTAAGCTAATTCTGAGCAAATCTGCGGTATGAAAATGCGAGGATTTAAATCGGCTCCTATCAAGACAAATAATTTAGGCCTGGTTTAAAACTTAAGACTCGTTAGAGGAAGGGTTTATGTAGCCTCAGGAGAGAAGTGCATTATTTGCCGTATCATTTATTGCATTTTTACTACATTATTTACTGTATCATTTACTGTATCATTTACTGTATTATTTATTGCATTATTGACTGTATTATTTATTGCATTATTTACTGTATTATTTATTGTACTTTTACTACATTATTTACTTATATTTATTTATTATTTACTGCATTATTTACCGTATTATTTACAGTATTGTTTATGTATTGTTTATTGTATTTTTACAACATTATGTACTGTATTATTTATTACTCGCTGTATTATGTATGTACTATTTACTGTATTATTTACTACATTATTTTCTGCATTATTTACTGGATTATTTACTGCATTATTTACGGTGTGATTTACTTATTATTTACTGTATTATTTACTGTATTTTTACTACATTATTTTACCACATTATTTATTTATTACTTACTGTACTATTTACTGTATTATTTATTATATTATTTTATTGTACTACTCGGCTTTCTTTTTATTTTTAAATCTTCAAAAGTAATTTTGATTTAAATGAACGCTTACTCCATATGGAAATTTGTTAACTCGTGACATTGCTCTTATTAACATATAACGTCATGCATTTATAAAAAAAGATAAATAAAAGTAGCTGCAATTATGACACAAAGAAATCAGGTCAGGGAGGGAGGGAGTTAGAAAATTTTCAGAACAGGCGTTGTAAGAGAAATTAACGATGTATTTTAACGATACATTTTTACGTCCAACTTGTAATAATTGTTATATTTGTATAATCCGTATACAAAAATGTGAGTAAATAAGTGAAAACAAATGTAACAGCATTTATTTATTAAGTCTTCTATTTCATTTCAGCATCGAAGAAGCAATCACATTTATCGTTGTTGCCCAACAGCCAACCTCGACCGCTGTCGGGTCTGTTGTGTGTTGTTGTCAAGCAATCAACCCCTACGACGGTTGCATCTTTTGTGCGTGGTTGTCCAACAGACAACCACTACGGCGGTGCGGTCTGTTGTGTGTTGTTGGCAAAGAGCCAACCTCTACGGAGGTTGGGTCTGTTATGTGCTGTTGTCCAACAGCCAAACTCTGCGGCGGTTGGGTCTATTGTGTGTTGTTATCCAACAGCCACCCTCTACGGCGGTTCGGTCTGTTGTGTGTTGTTGTTCGACAGCCAACCTCTACGGCGGTTGGGTCTGTTATGTGTTGTTGTACAACAGCCAACCTCAGCGGCGGTTGGGTCTATTGTGTGTTGTTATCCAACAGCCACCCTCTACGGCGGTTGGGTCTGTGGTGTGTTGTTGCCTAACAGCCAACCTCTACGGGGGTTGGGTCTGTAGTGTGTTGTCCAACAGCCAACCTCTACGGCGGTTCGGTCTGTTGTTTGCTGTTATCCAACAGCCAACTTATAAGTCGGTTTGGTCTATTGTGTGTTGTTATCCAACAACCACTTCTACGCCGGTTCGGTCCAACAGCCACCCTCTACGGCGGTACGGTCTGTGGTGTGTTGTTGTCTAACAGCCTACCTCTCCGGCGGTCGGGTCTGTTGCGTATTATGGTTTGCTCCTCAGATTCACTGGAGATCACCCAAAAACAACACTCATTAAAAGAAGGGAACTACTTTTTTATCCATCTGCTGCGTGTTTGTGCACAACAAATAAATCACCGCAGAGGTCAAATGTTACATATAACAAAGGCACATTTACAACATTTAATCTAAACTGGCCAACCAAAATCCACTCCTAAAAGTTCGTTAAATTGTTTGTTATATGGCCTGAAATAATCAGCAAGTTTGTCAGTTAACTGCGGATCCAGAACGGGATGAGGCCTTCCCTTTCCCTCGCTCAGGCATCTTGCCTCTCCATGCCAATTTCGCAGACAGAAAAATCCCTTTTCTTTATTAAAATAAACATTATATTCTGTGATGTTGTGTCGCAGTTGAAGGAATGTTTCGATTTTCTGGAGTTCTGGTAGAGGGTTATGAATAAATGCATCTCCGTTGATGACGTAAAGCTGGTGTTGAGAAAACACATCCATCCAGTTTCTTAAATACGTCACGTACTGCGACTTCCGGATTTCCAGATGTGTCTCCCTGACCTGCCCTCTTGACAGAAAAGTCTCCTAAAAAAAAAACAAAAAAGGTAAGAAAGATAGGAGGCCCATTTGCAACATAGGTCTCGCGCCATAACGATACGCGACATGCCGCCTCGCAACCTAACGCTTCGTGACATTACGACTCGTGACATAACGCCTCACCTCAAAACGTCATTTCTCGATTCCCAAATCAGTAAGTTTTCCATGTTAACCAGAATGCAGAAGTCGATGGATAATGCAATTATGTGTATTCAACACGTCAGTTGACTTGTTTTGAGTAAACATGAAGATATTATTGACCAGATACAAAATGGTCAACATTTTCTTACTGGTCAAAGGCTCAAAAGAAGTCAATCTGCCAGTTGTCAATAGAGCGATCTTTTGACAAAAGTCAGGTCATCCGCCCCACTCCCTTCTCCATATATTCACACCCAACCACCCCCCACCCATGCCCCCAATCGTTGGAGAGGTCAAGAAAACAACAGAATATACCTCAAAGCTGTCATTGGTCAGTTGTTTGGATTGTTTCTCCGCGTATCTGCTGACCAATCGCTTGACTGGATCACGGACTATAGCAAGCACTTGGATGGATTCATCCATGGCCTTCATTCTCCGCGAAGCTTGTTGTGACGTCACGTAACCAGCACTCTTCTCCATTGTAATTTGCCCTTCTCTTGATGGCGGCATTTTATTTAAATAATATGATAGCCCTGAAATATAAATTGAAAACTAGATACAACACATTTTAAAATGTTGAAAGTTGTCTTTCTGTAATATTACACATAATTCCAAGACAGGATAAGGTCAAAAATATAAATATAATTGTCTTTGTCCCAAAACCTGTTTGTTTGAAATCGGAATTTTTATTGTGTGTGCATTACTGTGATTTATTACCTTACGTTCGCAAAGCCATGCACCTACCCCATTAACCTTGACCCTAACCCCCATTAACCTTGACCTTAACCCTAACCCTAACCCCCATTTAAGTCACAGACAGGCATCCCTGCCCCCTCCCCCCCCCCCCCCAGGGTCACGAAAACGCATTGTAACCAGTTGATACGAGAGTGTCCCCTGGTCACGGACAAGCGTGATAGCCAGCTGGTACGTGAGTGCCTCCCCCCCCCCACCCCAGGGTTATGAACACGCATGGTAACAAGCTGGTACGTGAGGTTCCCCCGGGGTCATGGACAGGCTTGGTAATCAACTGGTACGTGATGTTCCCCCTAAGGGTCATCGACAAGCATGGTGCCCCGTTGATACACAAGTGCCCCCCCCCCTCCCCGGGCACCCACCCCCTCAGTGGTTCGAATTCTTGTGGTGTTTTTTTAATTGTAGCACAACGGACTTTAAAAAGTGGTCCTGTTTATAAGTAGTCCTATTTGTGGATGATCCTATTTGTGGATGATCCCATTTGTGGGGTGGTCCTTTCTGGACGGTTCTTTTTGAGGGGCGGCCCTATTTAATGGGTAATCCTATTTGCGGGATGATCCTATCTGCAGGTGTTCCTGATTTTAGGGTGGTCTTATTTGCAGGTTGGTCCTATCCCGGGATTTTTGCTGCTGTTGAGTTATTCTTTAACAAACAAAAAAAACTTACCTTTGTCGTAGTTTTTATTAAAGAAATTCAGCTCTCTTGGTTTGCCTTCGTAAACTTTAATATCCGCGTGAAGCGCCAAAAACTCTCGTAAGGCGCCGGTTCCGCATTTCGGAAAGCCTATAATAATACACTTCGGCAATCTCCGTTGTTCTCCGGGTGCACTCGGTAATCTTCGGCCATCTTCGGTTATGTTACGATTACTTTCCACCGGTATCGCTACGCGTATGGACGACCTTACGTCGTTATTTTTAGTAACAGATGGCGAACGTAAGGCTATCCGTATGTAAACAAAAACTACTAAAATTCCAGTCACTAACAGACAATTAATACGATTGTTTAAAGGTTTCTGCCTCATGTTTCCCTACGAATTATATATAATTATTTATCCCTGTACTTTCCAACCAAATTCATCCAACTTTCTGTGCGAATATGTTAATTTCTTGAGCTCAGTACGCCCAACAATGTTAACCGGGATTTGTTGAAGATATCAGAAAAATCCTTAGAGGATCTTTTGTATAGATCGTATTATATACATTTCTATAGTGAACATGTTGCTTGTTTAAGCGTGTCTTTCCGGGAGGGGTTTTGAATGGACAAACGAAACCGGATCATTCTATAGTCGCCTATTGTTTAGAGAAAATCCCCTTAATCCGCCATTCAAGCTTGGATACACGACTGCAGAGTCTTGGGGTAACATTTTTCCATGTTTTCGCGACGGCAGATCGAAAAATGTCGCAAATTGAATTGAAGGTTTAACAACGAGTGCTTTGCAAGCAACGAACCAGTTTAATATTTGGTTGTTTTAGTTATGTTATAATTATAATATGATTGAATCCGATATGTTGGACATTCTGCGACATACAGTGACATTCAGTAGCATTCAGTGAACAGTCAGCGACATTCAGCGACATTCAGCAACATTCAGTGATATTCAGCGACATTCAGCAACATTCAGCGACATTCAGCGACATTCAGCGACATTCAGCGACATTCAGCAACATTCAGCAACATTCAGCGACATTCAGCGACATTCAGCGACATTCAGCAACATTCAGCAACATTCAGCGACATTCAGCGACATTCAGCAACATTCAGCAACATTCAGCAACAGTCAGTGATATTCAGCGACATTCAGTGACATCCAGCGACATTCAGCAACATTCAGCGACATTCAGCGACATTCAGCAACATTCAGCAACATTCAGTGATATTCAGCGACATTCAGCGACATTCAGCAACATTCAGCGACATTCAGCGACATTCAGCAACATTCAGTGATATTCAGCGACATTCAGCAACATTCAGCGACATTCAGCGACATTCAGCAACATTCAGCGACATTCAGCAACATTCAGTGATATTCAGCGACATTCAGCGACATTCAGCGACATTCAGCGACATTCAGCAACATTCAGCGACATTCAGCAACATTCAGCGACATTCAGCGACATTCAGCAACATTCAGTGATATTCAGCGACATTCAGCGACATTCAGCGACATTCAGCGACATTCAGCGACATTCAGCAACATTCAGCAACATTCAGCAACATTCAGCAACATTCAGCGACATTCAGCAACATTCAGCAACATTCAGCGACATTCAGCAACATTCAGCGACATTCAGCGACATTCAGCAACATTCAGCGACATTCAGCAACATTCAGCGACATTCAGCAACATTCAGTGATATTCAGCGACATTCAGCAACATTCAGCGACATTCAGCGACATTCAGCAACATTCAGTGATATTCAGCGACATTCAGTAACTTTCAGCGACATTCAGGGACATTGAATAATATTCAACGACTTTCAGCCCGGCGACATTTAGGCCTGCTATATTTAGTCGAGCGGCAATTAGCCGAGCATTTAGTCCAATTCAGCCGAGCATTTAGTCCAATTCAGCCGAGCATTTAGTCCAATTCAGTCGATCATTTAGTCCAATTCAGCCGAGCATTTAGTCTAATTCAGCCGAGCATTTAGTCTAATTCAGCCGAGCATTTAGTTCAATTCAGCCGAGCATTTAGCAGAGCGATATTTTACCAAATCACACTTTCTTGAAATTGACATGTACAACAGTTGGTCGATAGTTATAACTGTGCCTAATTTGATTTTAGGCCAGAAGGTATATGATTGATTCCACTGTTCGCTTATCAGCTTCAAGGTTAAGTAATCAACAGGTTATCAGTAAAACTGATGAATGCCCCCCGCGGCGAACTATGGTCGAATCGAAAAATAATTCGACGTCGCACAACTTCAATATATATATTTTCACTGTAGCAACAATCAAAAGCCAGGGGTGAATAGCGGCTGAGATATCGCGTGCACAAAATTGCACTGTAGGCAACAGAAATACTAAAACATTGCCTACTTTCAACAAGTCGCAATTTCGTCATTTTTTGGTTGAATCGAAAAATAATGCAACGTCGCACAACTTCAATATATATATTTTTACTGTAGCAACGATCAAAGGCCAGGGTTCAATAGGGGCTGAGATATCGCGTGTACAAAGTTGTACTGTTGGCAACAGAAATACTAAAACATTGCCTACTTTCAACAAGTCGCAATTTCGTCATTTTTTGGTTGAATCGAAAAATAATGCAACGTCGCACAACTTCAATATATATATTTTTACTGTGGCAACGATCAAAGGCCAGGGTTCAATAGCGGCTGAGATATCGCGTGCACAAAGTTGCACTGTAGGCAACAGAAATACCAAAACACATACTTTCAACATGTCGCAATTTCGTCATTTTTTGGTTGAATCGAAAAATAATGCAACGTCGCACAACTTCAACATATACGGACGGACGGACAGACGGACAGACCTGAATACTACAGTCCCCCGCTCCGCGCTACGGGGCAGCGGGGGCCTAATAACCTAACATCGAATTATTTAATTGGTCCGTAGAATAAAGTGCATTTGCTGGCATCAAATCGCTTGTGGTCCGTTTCTCACCCACAAAAGAATATGTTTTCATTTTATATATATTTTTTATATACGTGTGTGCGCGTGAGCGTGTGTGTTTGTGTGTGTCGGTGTGTGTGCGTTTATGTGTGCGTGTGCGCGTGTGCATGTGTTTGCGTGTACGTGTGTATGTGTTTGTGTATGTGCGTGTGGGTGCTTGTGCATGTGTGTGCGTATGTGTGTGTCTATGTGTGTGTGTGTTTGTGAGCCTGTGCATGTATGTGTGTATATACGTGTGTGTGTCTGTGTTTTTTTTTTCACATTTCGTATATAATTCACATGACTATTTGGGAGCTTTAACCTTGATTATTGTATTGTCATTTATTTATTTAATTATTAATGCGTGAATAGCGGTATATTCATTATCTGCATTTGTAAAACCCAAATAAACCTTTTGTTGGTATTACGCGTTATACAAGAATTAATCCAAAGCAGTAAGTAAGGACCACTGTGCCTAAAAATGTAACTCTGATAATTTGGCATTCAACACAGCAGCAAAATATTCAACCCCCTCCTTCGCACAGGCAGGCACAGACCAAGAACCCCCCCCCCCCCACAGCCCCCTCCCCCCTCACCATCCTCGACATACCACATCCCCTTCATCTGGGTCCTTGATGAATGACCCCTGATTTCATGCACAGTGACCATGAACGCGATACTGATTTATCGATTTATTACTTTATCGATTTATCGATTTATTTCAACAATAACCATTTGTGGACCAAAACAACTATACTAAAACCTCGTTCGGGACAAACCCTTAAATACTGGACAACTGTCAATACCGCAGAAGAATTCTCAGTCCCGTTTTTCCCCATTGGTTTACATGACCCCTGAAATACCGGACACCTGTCGGGTGTAGGCAGGTTTTACTGTATTGTATTACTCACTTCGACATAAATTCAAGACTCGATTTATTGCAGCAAGAATTTCATATATTGGCATAGATCTTATTTGAAGTACACCTCTGTGAATCCTTCTGACTCACAGTGGGGTATTTCACTAATAATTAAAACAGAAGTTAATATTAAACAATTAATGTTTATTAAATGGTAAAATTTGCGATACCGTGTTGGGAACTATTACGCGAAGAAACCCATTTATTGTAGTTACGAACTTTTACGCTACTCGGTTATTTACATACATAATATTATATAAAATTATAATTACTACATACCACACCATGCTGAATAATAATATATCCTGAATGTGGTATCCGGACATAACGGCGACGGTCAAAACGGCGACGGCCAAAACGGCGACGGCCAAAACGGTGACAAGTGCAACCCCAGTCAAAACGGCGACGAAGATTAATAATGTAATGTTGCAAATCAAAATACAAAGAACAGTGTTGCAAGATAAATCGATTCATTTCTAGTTGAAAATAAGTATAATTTGAATTTTATTTTGTCCGTATTATCCTTGAATCGTAACAATGCGCATTCCAGGGAACTCTCCCAGATATTATTATTATTATTATTATTATTATTATTATTATTATTATTATTATTATTATTATTATTATTATTATTATTATTATTATTATTATTATTATTACTGTCTTTTTATAAAGCGCTTATTAAAAATCACTAAGCGCTACACAGTTTTATAACTAAAATCATATCCACAGGTAAGGTTATATCCACAGGTAAGGTCCGGCAACATCTGTCCCCATAGTTCATACTGGTTTTCTTAACCACCAAACAAAGCGCTTTCTCGGATCGGAGCGATCGTCCAGGGTTATATTCTTCTAACATATCCGACAGATAAGCAGGGGCGAGTCCATGCAATGATTTATAAACCATATTAGCAGCTTCTATACCCATACATTCCAAAACAAGACACTCGTCACCGGACCAGCTGACAAACACCAACAGAAGATAGCAAGGGCTCAACTATTATAACACATTGTTTATAGAGAACAGGGGGATTATTGATTGTGACAGCCCCAGTAATATCTTTCAAATACCAAGTCTAGACCATGCATCAATAAACGACATATTGTTTCGAGAACTGGAGTGCACGACATATTTAATAAACATAAACAATCCACACGGCAAGTTATAAACTTACACGGGGGTTGCTGCTGGTAGCATAAAATATGGCTGAAAACGACAAATTAAACAAGTTCTGGTGGTATGAAAAAAAAAGAGCTCCTGGCGCTCCTGCAAATTTTCGGAGGCGAGGTCTCTCTATGATGACGTTGCATTGCGTCACTGATGAAATTAGACCTCGAAGTAAATAGTGCTACCCCTAAACAGTGACCTTGCCCTACCTCTATGCAGTGTCTCTTCCCCCAGGGTCCACACGGCGTCGCTCTCCTAACGCCTGAACAACGGCGTTTCGACTTTTACATCCAACCAAATACCGACTTCTGGTAGCTGAATCCACCGGCTATCTAACATCGTATTTTCTCGGCCTTCCTCACCAGTCACAACGGCCGGCTTCTTTGGTGCTACCTTCCGTGAAGTCTATTGCACCATAACTTAAACTGCCCAGCCGAAATCAACCCCTAAAATTTTATTAAACTGTTTATTGTAGGGCCTGAAGTAATCAGTGAATTGCGTCAATAACTGGGGGTCCACGTAAGGGTGGGGGCGGCCTTTACTTTCACCCAGACACTTGGATTTGCCGCCCCAGTGTCGGAGACAGAAAAATCCCTTCTCTTTATCAAAATAAACATTGTACTCAGTGATGTTGTGGCGTATTTGTAGAAAGTCTTCAATTTTCTGCAATTCCGGAAGTGGGTTGCGCACAAACGCGTCACCATTGACAACGTGTAGCTGTTGCCTTGGAAACCGCTCTACCCATTCTTCTAGATGTGTCGCGTACCGCGAAATTCGTACCTCTCTGTTCTCGCTTTTTATCTTTCCATTTGAAAGAAAAGTTTCCTAAAAAGAAAATATATACAAAGAAACAGAGTTGATTAAAAGAGAGAATGCAGCGCTAGCCGCGAACTAAATACTTATGGAAGACTCTTAAGTCCCGAATAGTTTATTTCAACAGATTCGCCAAAACTTCCAGTTTTCTTTCTGTTTATTAATTCATTCATTTAGTTAGTTAGTTGATTGGTTGGTTAGTTAGTTATTTGGTTAAACATATTGAACATAGTGAACAACAACTTCTCCTCTCCTCACCCCACCCAACTCCTAAACGGATGCTATAAAAAATTGAACTATAACCTCTCCCCTCCTCGCCCCCCCCCCCACCCACCTCCTAAACGGCTATTATAATATATATACAACAAATTTCGGTCGAACGCTCACCTCAAATGTCGTATTTATTCGATGCACGGCCAGCATTTCGGTATACCTGCTGACCATTCTCTTGACCGGATCACGGACTATGGCTATTAATTTAATCGACTTGTCCATCTTTTTCATTCTCCTTGCTGTGTGTTTTGAATACACATAGCCAGCACTTTTCTCGATTGTGATCTGCCCTTCTTTCGATACCGGCATCATATTTAAGTAATAGGAGAGTCCTGTAAATAATGAATGCTCTGAATATAGCTGTTTATAGAGGACATTGAATATTATCGATATTATCGAATATTATAATCTATCTGGGAGTTGTTATTCAACAGCTAACCCTTTTGTTCCGTTGACTCAGTTGGGATTCTGCGAAAAATAGTACCCTTAATGCAACACAAGGACTATTTTTTCAATCTATACGTTTTGCGGCCAAATGTAGCACACTGATATCTGCAGAGGTCATCTGTTTAATAACAACCGCTGGGACTTGAATATTGTGGCGTTGTTCCTCATTACTCCAACTGTTAATGAAGGATTAGAGATCCCCCATAATTCACGCATGCATAACTCATATTCCTTTCGTAAAAAGTAAGAGTAACTAACTAAAGATAAGTTGGGGGGAGGGGGGGAGTCAGGGGTCACAAAAAGCCCTCCTCCATTTCGAAACATATAGACTACTGCTCTTCATGTTTTCACAAAAAAATATGACTGGAAAAGTTCGCTACCTCTGTGATTTTTTGTTGTTGACCCCCGTACTCCGCCACCCCCCCCCCCACCCTAGCCCGTCCTCCCGCAAAACCTTTATCCACCCCTGCTTACCAGACCACACACTAAGAAACAACACATTAGAAGCGCACTTACCTTTGCTATAGTGCGTATAAAAAAATCTTGGTTCTTTCGGCTCTCCCCTATAAATTATAATATCCGAATGGAGATCTAAGAAATCTTTCACGGCTCCTGTGCCACACTTCGGAAAGCCGATGATAATACACTTCGGAAATCTCCGGCATTCTCCGGTTCTATTCGCTATATTTCGAGTTGTTACCACTGTCCTTGTTTCCGATGTGACTAAGTCATTTTGTGACAATGGTGAATTAAGAACATGTATCACTAAGAACAAAACGAGCCCACAAACTCCTCCAAAGATATAATATTTTGTATTTCTGTTGATCCGATTTGACTGCATCTTTATTCCGCTAAAACGATGAAATCTAAAAATATCTCTTCAATAATACCCACCTGTTCCAAGCAATGTGTCTAAATTTTAAACGGTCCACTTACTGCAGAAATTAACCAAGAAGTCGTTGAAAATGGGTATCGATCTTTATTTACGGAGGCCACTGGTCACGTTGTTTTATACACTTAGCCGCATACTGGACACGGAATCTGTTCCAGCTGGTCAAGACATGGATTGTATGAAGATTGTATAGATCAGAGAATAAACCGGATTAGTCTCCGGACGTCTATTGTCTAATGTACTGGTGTTATTGCTAATCTTGGGCGACCACATTGATTTTGTTTATAAACAGTCCTCCTGCGTACACAAGACGCTGGGACCCACGCTATGTTTTTTGTTGTTGTTATTTTTTTTTTTTTTTGGTTCATTTTATTACAGATAAAAGAAAAAACGCGCAAGAAAACTGGAACGATTCTGTTACGGAAATCTTCTAGATATTTAAGCCACCAGTTGACACTTGCGCGTAAAAATATGACGTCATCCCTTGCAAGGTCGAAAAAGCGTGCACACAGCACACCACATTCCACCCAACCCCCATCCATGTGTATATACGTTATGGGTGACCGCTAGTTTACGTCTATTTTGTTGTTTTTAAACTATAACTAACGTGTCTTCATTTGTTATGCCACCTTCTTTTCTGCCCGATCTCAGTGTAACACATTTATACGAGAAAATCTATGCACCCCCTCCCCCTCCCCCTCCCCCTCCCCCCCCTCCCCCGGGTATTCCGATTGAAGGAAAGACCTATACACTCCTCCCTATATTTGAATGAAAGACATTCAATATGAAGCGTGATAATTTTATTTCATTTTTTTTTAATTACAAAAGAAGAAAAGAACATAAAAATGCTTTATTTTTGGCAACTGAAAAGGGGACTTTTGGATGGTCATCTAGGAGTAGCACGAGACTTCTAGATGATGATCCAAAGGTCTCCTTTTCCCACTACTCAGTGAAGCAAAATATGTGATCTTACTCTTCATAAAGAAACGATCGGTTTTCTTGTATTCAAGATTACATGTGAATATACATCACTACTAACCGGAAGCCACTATATTCACGAAAGTCAACTGCTCATATAGCCGTACTGTCACTGGTGGAAATGACCTGGATCGGTATTCACGAAATCTTAAGTTGAAGGAATTGATCGTGGATTTAAGTAAATGATATCAGTTCGGGGTTAGTCATATCACACCTGAGATAAGTTACTTATTTCTGCCTCGTCCGTCATCTTGAAAGATTTTTGGCTTATATTTAAGATTTCGAGAATCCCGGTCCTGTTAAATTTAGCTGAGGCAATCAACACTAGAAGGTTTCATTCGCCTAGAAGGTCAATTTTACAAATAACCACCTGGAAGTTCTAAGTGCTAACGGAACAGTGCAGGATTTCTTAACTGTGTAATTAGTGTTTGTGAATACGGCGGTAAACAATTGAAAGGGTCCATGCATAAACCTGATAGCTGCACTTATCAGCAGTGGAGAAAAATGCTTTTGAAGACTGAAATTTTAGTAACAAACATAGGTTTTTCCCCACCGCATTTTCCTGAAAAATGCTCACTTCTAATCGGCTTTGAGGTGTAAGACTTACATATGCGATAGAGCAGAGGCCAAGAAATACCGTGGTGGTAATAGTCCATTTTCCTGATAAGTGGAGTTATCAAGTTTATGCATGGACCCCTTCAATTGGTATAGGCCAGTTTTTGTCATTAAAATGACGTTACAGAAAGACGTTGTTTTAATATACGTCACGAAGTCGTGTCGATTTTTTGCGATATCAAGCTAGTTGGTTGTTTACAATATATCAACAATCATGTTTTTTTATATATATATAGTTCAATACTGTTAATTAAATGCGTGAAGCAAAACCAACAGAACTGTATCAAAAATAATAAAAATATAAAATGACAATGGTTGGAAAAAGCAGAAAGCCCTGGGATCTATGCATGGATTATTACTGGATTATCACTGGATTAAAATCACCCTACAAATGGGATCACCTGGCAAATCAGGGCACTTTTTAAGGGCCTTCGATTGTAAAAAAAAATGAACTCTCTCCATGACACACAACGACAACGACAATTTGACCCCCCCCCCCCAAAAAAAAAAAGCAAAAAAAAAAAAAAAAGAAAAAAAAAAAGACTTTGTTTTAACGTCACTGTTACGTCGCGGTGACACCTGGGTTTATAAACTACCGTTCTAAACACCTAAAAGGCACCATTGAAATATCACAGGGACTTTACTTTTACTTTTAAATCATTCTTTATAGTCAATTATGAGACATTTCTGTGAATTCAATGTCTTAATATCCATGCCCGTAGATCAGTAAGGGTTGGGCGGTGGGGGAGGGTAGACAGCAGCCGGCGGCGGATAGGCGGGGTCCTGACCAGCCGCTGGTTGGGGTGGCGGGTACTGCCCAGCAGGTGGCTGTGCCCCAGGCCCCACCTTATCCACACCAGCACTGAACTGTGGCGGAGGATTGTACTGCGATTGGCCCATTCCATATGGCGGCGGTTGTACCGGTTGTACCGGCTGGCCGCTGTAACCTGGCCCAGAGTAGGCCACCGTGGCTGGGCTGACAGTGGTCACGATGGGCCCCCTCACTGGGTGCACCGTGCCGTGGCGCTTTTTCTGGCTGACGACGACACAAACGACCACGGCGATGATGATGCCGAGGACGACGAGACAAGCGAACACGATGCCGACGATTGCCCCCACCGACAGCCCCCCGGAACTGTAACATGACGATTCCGAAGCTGCAAACAAATAAATAAAAATAAATAAAACAAATAATAATAAATAATAAATAAATAATAAAAATGCATAATTGTTTTCATTTTGATCTGTTTAGTGATCTGTAATTGTACACGGTTCCTTGTTTTTTACCTGAGCCATTGCGCCCCTTCAACCCCCGGGTCGGAAGCTTGTTTTGAAACTTAAAACCTGTAAATGTCATCAATGTTATTTAAGTGCAGTGGATCCCTGGAATGGGACCACCCGCGAACGACACCACTTCATAAATAGGACCACCCGCGAACGGCACCACTTCATAAATAGGACCACCCGCGAACGGCGCCACTTCATAAATAGGACCACCCGCGAATGGGACCACTTCATAAATAGGACCACCCGCGAACGGCACCACTTCATAAATAGGACCACCCGCGAATGGGACCATTTCACAAGTAAAACCACCCGCGAATGGGACTACTTCATAAATAGGACCACCCGCGAACGGCACCACTTCATAAATAGGACCACCCGCGAACGGCACCACTTCATAAATAGGACCACCCGCGAATGGCACCACTTCATAAATAGGACCACCCGCGAATGGGACCATTTCACAAATAAAACCACCCGCGAATGGGACTACTTCATAAATAGGACCACCCGCGAATGGGACCACTTCATAAATAGGACCACCCGCGAACGGCACCACTTCACAAGTAAAACCACCCGCGAATGGGACTACTTCACAAATAAGACCACCCGCGAACGGGACCACTTCACAAATAGGACCACCCGTGAATGGGGCCCCTTTATAAATAGGACCACTGTCGTATGGGGCCACTTAATAAACAGGACCCCAGGAATCTCACCACTTCAAAAATAAGACCACCCGTGAATGGGACCACTTCATAAATTGGACCACCCGTAAACAGGACCGCTTCACAATTAAAGTACCCCCAGAAATTAGATCACAGATGAGACCAAACTTTAGTTCCATTGGTTTCGCTCGATTTTTAGTTCTTCCGTGCTAAAGAACAGTTTTAAGTAGTGCAAAGGAGCAAAATATGGAAGAAAGTAGTGTAAGTAGTATAAAACAGTGGAAGTAGTAGAAAGTAGTATAAGGTACAGCAGTAGAAAGCAGTAGAAAGGTAATAAAACATAGTATAAGGTACAACAGTAGAACGTTGTAGGACGTAGTAGGTTAGTAGAAAGTAGTAAAAGGCAATAGAAAGTAGCAGAAAGTAGTCAAATATTAAGATACAATAGTAGAAAGTAGTATAAAGTAGTAGAAGGTAATAGGACGTAGTAGGGAGTACTAGAAAGTAGCAGAACATAGTATACACATACAGCTGACGGCTTTGTAGTAGATCCTGAATCCACCGGACGTTAAACTGCTGTCAGTCTCGAATTTGAAGTACATTTCTCTGCCCGAACTGGTGATGTCGTCGAGGTGGTCGCCTTCGCAATATTGATCTATGAACTCGCCGCTCGCTGAAAAGAGTGAAAAACAAGTATTTGAAGCTTTAAAATTTGTTTCTCTCTCTCTCTCTCTCTCTCTCTCTCTCTCTCTCTCTCTCTCTCTCTCTCTCTCTCTCTCTCCACCCTTGCTCCCTCCAAACTTACAACTAAAAACAGAGAATTTAAAAGTCTTGCAAATCCCTGACAACCACACCTAATCCATTCTGCGCATCCCCACCACCCCTGCACTCTCACCATTCCAAACCCCATCCTCTATGCACCCCATCATCCCTGCATCCCCAAAGCCCTCTCCCATACCTGCACCCTAACAATCCCAGCTCCCCCACCATCCCTACATCCCCATAATTCCTACACGTCCCCACCATTCCTGCAAACTCCTACCATCCCTGCACATGTCCATCATCCCTGCACTCCAACCATGCCTACACACCCCACCATCCCTGCACCCCCACCATTGCTGCACCCAACCATCCCTGCATACCCCAACCATCCCTGCACCCTCATCATCCCTACAAACCCCACCGTCCCTGAACCCCCACCACTGCTGCACCCCAACCATCCCTGCACCCTCACCCCCTTTTAAGTCACTTACAACTGGAGCCACAGTAAACGTTTAAATCATCGGCGCAGTTTTCAGTGTCCAATGCGTCCGACCAGGCACGCACTTTTTTCCCGCTGGGGGCTTTTACAATCCAGCACTCATCGTAGAAACTAAACAAAGCAAAGTAAGTAACATGGACAGCATTGTGCAAACAGTTTCTATGGCAAACGTTTCTGGCGATTGTGCTGTGTAGAGGGGGGGAGGAGGGGGGAGGGGGGAGTTCTAGTCTCATAAATGTTTCCAAACTGTTTTCAGAGAGTGTAATTTTGCTGAAAATAATGAGGTGACAAGAATTATATATATTCTATTTTATTTATATTTTATACTTATATTTTATACTTTTATTTTATACTTATATTTTATACTGACTTGGTATAGCTGAACAATGGATAACCGTCATGGGAGTCGAAGTAGTTGCTCGACGATTCGGCGTCTAATCTTATACAGGCCTCAACTTTCATATAAAACAACATAAGAAAATATAATTGTGATTTGGTTAGGATGGTGACATATACAATTGTGATATGGTTAGGGTGGTGATAAATAACTACAATTGTGATATGGTTAGGAGGGTGACATATACATTTGTGGTATGGTTGGGATGGTGACATACATAATTACAATTGTGATATGGTTAGGAGGGTGAATTAACAATTGTGATATGGTTAGGATGGTGACTTATGCAACTGTGATATGGTCAGGAAGGTGACATATACAATTGTGATATGGTTAGAAGGGTGACATATACAATTGCGATATGGTTAGGGTGGTGACTTATACAACTGTGATATGGTACGTTAGGAGGGTGACATATGTATTTGTGATATGGTTAGGAGGGTGACATATACAATAGTGATATATCTAGAATGATGACATTATGGACCAATCAGACAGAAGCTTTTTTTTACAAATACAGCAACCTGATTTGTCAAACACCTGTGGGCCAATCAGAAAGGAGCTTTTTATCTATAGACACAATGGTGCACAATGACCAGCTGCACCAAAGTATACATTAATTGAACAATTCAATTCATTAATAATTAACAATTAACGAGAGCAAACTTAGTCTTGGTGAGAATGTGGAAAAGGATAGAGATACCGTTAAAATATAAAGCCCACATGTTGCATATTATGAGGGGTGTGGTTAATATGGCTAACATATGTGAACCATATGTTACCGTAGGTTATATCACAGAACTGTAATTACCTCATGTTGCTTTGTGGTCAACATATGAAGCAAAGTGTATTGAAATCATATTTCAAACATGTCGTAACTACATAACTATTTTTTTTTTTTTTGGTACAAGGAACTTTAAAATGGGCTGTACATTAAAGAGTGTGGTTTTCCTTTTGAAGTTAGAAAATACAAATGCTCGCATATCAGCTCGCTAACCGCCATTAAGTATAGGCGGGGGTCACAGGGGCAAAAATTAACCACACACCCATTCCCTCTCATCAACGGCCATTTAATATGGGCGGGGGTCGCTTGGACAAAAATTAACCACACACCAATTGCCCTCAAGCAGTCATTTAATAGTATGGATGAAGGTCACCTGAATGAATTGCGAAACAAACTCGATCTATTTTGATAATTACTTTAATACTGCAATGGAGCTGGTGGTTGTAGAAGGCAGAGAAGGGTGGGTTGGGATGGGGTGGGGGTGGGGTGGGGGGAATGGGGGGGGGGTGGGGCGCAAGTGCTTCTCTCACTGCACCTGTTCCCACATGTAAAAATAGCTAGAATATTTTATTTTATCCCAGATCATTTATAAAGTTTCAACTTTACATTTAAGTCTTTTTTCATTACCTCCGCATAAGTACGCCAATAAAAAACAGGCGACTAGTGACGTCATATAACCCATCACGTGATCTGTAACACAATAATGACAAATTACATACCATATCAGAGCCTGTATGCAAATCAGATGAAAAAAACGTAATCACTTCAGTTTTATCCAAATTTAGTTTTTCAAACTAACAAACTAACAACTGGAATTTCTTACTTTCCCCTCCCCTCCCCTCCCCCCCCCCCCCCCACAAACCTATTTCTGTTCGGCTTGACAACGCCACACCAAAGATATAATCACACTTGAAACTTCACAAGAAATGTTCCCACTTACGGTTAAAAATCACCAACACAATTCCATTCACAGTTCTAATTACCAAAATTATGATTTAAGATATTGTGGTAGAAAGATAGACCTTTTCTGACCAAATAGACATTGTTCAATTTTTAATCGACTTCACAAATCAAAATTATGCGGAACAAAATTACTTCGTATTCACAACTAATTATTTTATTTTTTATTTTTATTTTTAAAATTATGTTATTTTTTATTTATTCTCGATTTTATAAATAAAAATAAAACCAATACCAATCTTCTTTTCTTATGAGAAAATATAAGAAAAACTTCACACATAGAGTTAAATCCAGCTTATATATTGAATTTTCTACCTCTTTGGAGTTTCAGATCTCAGAAAAGTTTCCTCAGAACATAAATTGCGACATACCAATTCTCACTATGGTATGGAATTATTGTATTTTATTTGTGTAGAAGGTTATGGCTGTCTCTGACAACGAAGGGGGCGGGTGAGAGGTGTGTGGGGGGGGGGGGGGGGGGGAGGGGGTGTATTATGCGAATTTGATCGTAACTAGAATGTAAAAGAAGGCAGGATTTGGCTGTAGTTGGCCTTGGGCCACGCTAATCGACATCCACACAAAGCATGTGGCACAGTTTGATCATAAGCTCTTTGCATTGATCCAGATTCGTGTTGTGCAATGCAGAGATCATTGATTTCTGTTAGGGAGGGCGGGGGATTGGATGCGAAACACTGACGACACTAATGTCAAATCACTTACTACCTCCTCTTGTAATAAAGAACTGACAATCATGAAATAGGAGCGTATATCGGCATTGTGTAAACATGCTTTATACAGTGAAGATCCGGGGTGGATCTACGAGGCAAATGCGACCAGCTTAGAAATGGTAACACGTTGAGCAATCTTCACTAAATATATGTTCATCACGGAATGAAGTATATGTTTACTAAAGTATGAACATATGTTGACCACATGGTCGACATATGTTGACCACATGGCCGATAAATGTTGTCCACATGGCCGACTTGTGTTGGCCGCATGGTCGACATATGTTGACCACATGGTCGACATGTATTATCCACATGGTAGACACATGTTGATCACATGGCCTGTACATGTTGTCCACATGGTTGAGACATATGTTGAGACATAAACTTGTTTACCATATATTGTTAATATGTGTTACCCATGTATGGCAAATTTTGCCCCAAAAATACTAAAATACTTTGTTTTATAGCTCATACAGTATGAAAATTATTTCAGTAAGAAAAAAATTGAGATTGTATCAATGTTAGTAAAACATGTGATCATTACAGTTACTGTTTGTTAAACCATATGGCTGACATATGCTTGCCAAATGTTTTTCATATGTTTGCAATATGCTTGCTACATGTTGCACTTCAGATGACTTGTTCTAGGTGCCTTCCATTACGAGAAATCTCTCAAATAAAAACGAACAGAACCACTTTAAAAACCCGTCTACATTAGTTCAATCCCAGTGTTGGTCCGATTTCCAGACATTTCGTAACATAGTGTTCAAAAGCGCAATTATTGCTAAGGAGATAAATGCCTCATAGGCAAAACAATCAGTTTCGTAAATGCTCTATAAGATACTCGTTAACAGTGAAATATGCTTAAACACAACAGACTTATGACTAAGATCTTACGGGAATCTTATGATCGATAAATCGATGTAATTTCCAGTTACTGGCGTGTTTGAATATTGCGCAGATACCCAGGAGAGGGTGGGGGGCACTTTGTGTATTACCATACCTATCCCAAAAAATCGCAGAGAAAGGGGATCTGCACGAAGTGCTAATTTCGTTTAAAAAATGATAATTTTCATTCAGTTGTCAGTCTTTTCCACAAAAAGAGGGGTTGTTTCGGAACTCCGCGTCTAACATAAAAAACAGGCCTAAGAATCTGCGCACATATTTCTCAAGTATTGGTGTCTATCTATTTTTTGTTCTTTGATGGCAGTTACGTCATAAATATGTAATTTTAGTGAAAAGGGACTGTTCTTAAAATGAAATTTTATGCTCCGAGTTTAGCAATGAAATTAACAAGAGTGTCCGGGTTGGGTTAAAAGGGAATATTCTTTAAACTTGGCACTTCGCGTTTAGGGGTTATTTAATAAAGCTATGGGCACGATCGCAATCAAACTGCCTGACAAAAAAGTGACCTGTTGGTCAACTGGCCAGTTTTTCTTTCGTTATTGGTCATATAACCGGCGGTCATTTCATATGGACGCTATTTATGCAATACCAATTTTTGCCATGCAGACTTCTGTAATCATCGAAAATCCGAAATTGATGAAACATTCAAATGTTTACTGGGATGTATAAGTTATAATGACGTCATAAAAATAATGGGACGTCACATCGGAACTATTTTAATTTTCTTCGCCTGTTGTTCTATCTTTAGCTTGTTAGGGAAACCTAAAATGGCACTTATAATGTGAAAACTAAAATGACATTTTTAATGTGAAAACAACTTAACAATAAGTGCGGAAGTGAGCATCCCCGAAACGTAGGAAATAAGCATCCCCTCTGGGATACATGCTGTTCAGCCTTACAGCAAAGATACAGAGCATAGCACATACACACAGTATTTTCTCAATCTTTGTGGGTAGCGGAGACAACAAGGGTTTGTATTGTTATCTGTATTATAGCTAAAGGGCTTCAATGACATAATTTCCTGTTTCATTTTTGCATGTAAAATATTAATGAATTTCTTAAAAATTGATGAGGACAAACTTGACATTCTAAGGTATTTATGTGCAAAATGTGGTCGTCCTAGCCATAACTTATCAGATTAGTTCGCGTGGCAAGGTTTACTGAAAAAGGGAAACACCATACCAGATCGTATGAATTCAATGAACTTGGGGATTCAAAATCCCCAAGATTAATTAATAATAAGCGTTAACCGAAACAAATACGCTTCAACACCTTTGCATTAAGTATTGATTGAATATGTCAACTTAATGTGCACTTTTGTTGTACTCCGACGGTCGATAACTTGGAGAACGATTTGCTGGTGGGTTGATATTGCTCACCAGAGTCAAACAAGAAATTTAATATATGCCAGTACTGTTCCTCTCCACTGGGCAATATAAACCATCTAAAATATGGGCAAGTAAACAACATGAAATGAATAGAATTATAATACGGATAGACTACATAAAATTCGGAATTAATCTGCTCAAGGCTGTGAATAAAGTGGAGTTGATTATTATTTGTCCAAACATTTAAGCGAATGGCACATTTAAATTTACCTATTTAAAAAAGTAAGACCGCCTCTAAAGCAGATCAGTGGGCAAATGACACAAAATAGAGAGTTGGAGTTAAACGTTTTCTCACTGTTTTAGTTTTGATAGGAGTAGCTAGACACTTTTCTAAATTCTATACAATCATTATCTTACACTTAGAAGTAAGCTGTCTAAAAAGCTGTTGGAGGTCTTGGGCTTAATTTCTGCAACTAAATAACGTCATAAAGGGATACAAAATATCAACCTACTTTGGCCATACTTCACTCATTTTTGTATGTTTCCTCTACGGGTGCAAGTGTTTTTCTGCATTTCTTTTCAAAAGGAAATTTTATCGATTTTGACAGCAGAATGATTAATTGATTGATTTATTTATTAACTGACTGGTTGAAAGCAAGATCCAATCGAAATTTGAAAAGTTATAACGTAATAAGGCACTAGTGTGACTTACAGTATATTCTTTGTGTGCAAAATTTATTTTTCTACCGAAACATATTGGAGATATATCATTGGAAACTGGAAAATGACAAATTTAACTATGGAAATTTAACTAAGGGCTATTCATCACAAATCTGGAAGCAATCCAATCAAAAATGTAGAAAAAACAGTTTTTGTGTTTTTGAAATTTTCTGTATAAAATGAAAAGACTCACTCAAAACCGCCAATATAACGAGCACGAGGCTGCAATGACGCCACTGGGAAAAGGTACGCTGGAAAGCAGTTCCTGCAAAAATTTTCGTGAAACATTTTACTCGTAAGCCATAGATAACTGCTCTGGAGACAGTTGTCTTCGAAATCTTTATGACGTCATAAAGCACAGATAAAAGCTCACATGAATGTTCCATGTATTGTTTTAATTGATGTTTTATATATTTCTATTTTCTATGAACTATCTTAGAGCACTTGAAGCTACATTTAAAACCAACACCACACTACAGGCTTGCAAAATCTTAAAACTGTCGATAAAGCTAAAAAAGAAAACTGGGCAGAGCTTGGATACTTTGCACTTATTAACTCAGGATTTTTTTTTGTTTTGAATAGACTGTCATTCTCTCAGGAAATACTCGATATGAAATGAAAGATTAAAGGGGTTTAATAACAAAAGTTATAATATTCTTTACCACTTACATTGACTATCCCTCACAATCTGTCGAATATATAAATTTTACAAGCGTTATAGGTACCCGCTATTAGAGATTTGCCCCTTACACGTAATACTTTTATATTGTGATAGCTGAGCGTTTCGTGTTCTGAAAGTCCTTTGTTGCTATCAATAAATTAATCAATAAATTTGTTTGTATTAATATTTTACATTTTTGCATTTTTTATTTCAAAATTACTTTTATTTTCATAACACCTATAGAACAATAGGAGAAGCCGTTACACATTCATATGAAACATTCTTGTACGAGAATGTCTATAATTATTCTCTAAATCGTGATTAAAATCACAATAAATATAAATAGATTGGTCATATTTTACACTTTTTAAAATCTGTTCAATATGATTGTTAGACGTTTTGTCCTTTGATTAAGAAATTACAAAGATTCATGAGATTACAATATTTGCCTATATAATAAGGATTCTGCAACAATAGTGAACCATCGCCTTCCTTATTGGCATTGCTAGTTGGCAAGTTTTCTGAGACTGCAACATGAGAAATAAAACCCTTTGCTTTACTAAAACTCTGAAAAAATCTAATGTAATCAAAATCAGTTTTAAGGATTCTGGTGTGAAAATGGATTACATAAAAATCTATTGAATGTTTCATTTTCAAATCAAAATTCAGTATCACGTCTACCAATTTGCTTTTCACAGCAAGTTAAACAAGTTATATTCGTAATTTGATATGTTGTGTAAATATTAAAGAAATAATTTTACCGATATCCATCACGGTTTGAATTAATGTACAAGAAATATCTTTGCGCACACACTGGAAATGTTACAAAACAGTTTGGCCGAAAATAATGATATTCTGAGTTGCTCTTCCCCCTCTCCAACCCCAGTTTTTCATTTTTATTCTTCTGCCGAGCCTAAAGAAGCATGTTTCACATTCAGTTACTTAATAAACTGTTCTTGTTTTTGCAAACTCCATATGGCAATTGGTCATTCTTTATGCCACTAAATATGAACAAGAAAATATTTAGGAAATACACACGGCCCCAACCCCCCAATTCGCAGACAGAACCGCCTAGAAAACATTAGCAAGTCCTAATTTGGTCAATATTTGGCCAATTTCAACAATAATACGAAAAGGCACATCTGCAATATGTATATATATTTCAACTGTATGGGGATTCAGAAGAATGTCCTTTGCAGATTTAGAGAACTGTCTCGGACAAAACTGAACTTGTATGCTAAGTGAATGCATATATTTTATCAATTTCTAACAACTCATATTTTGTTCCATTTTGGCCGATTTCAACAATAGTACGAAAAGGCACATCTGCAATATATATATTTCTACTATGCAAAGCAACAAAAGCATGTGCCTTTATAGCCTTGGAGAATTTTCGCGGACAAAACTCCATCTATATACTAAGTGAACGCATAAATTTTGTCAAGTTGTAACAAGTCCTCCTTTTTCAATTTTGGCCGATTTCAACAATAATACAAAAAGGCACATCTGCAATATATATATATTTCCACTATGCAAGGTTACAAAAGCATGTGACTAATAGCTTTCGAGAACTGTCGCGGACAAAACTCAATCTCTACACAAGTGGACGCATAAATTTTGTCCAGTTTTAACAAGTCATAATTTGGTCAACTTTTGGTCGATTTCAACAATAATACAAAAAGGCACATCTGAAATATATACATTTCTACTATGCAAGGTTACAAAAGCGTTTGACTAATAGCTTTCTAGAACTGTCGCGGACAAAACTCAATCTCTACACAAGTGAATGCATAAATTTCGTCCAGTTTTAACAAGTCCTACTGTAGTCAATTTTTGGCCGATTCCAACAATCATACGAAAAGACACATCTGCAATATATATAGTTCCACTATGCAAGGTAACAAAAGCATGTGCCTAATAGCTTTCGGGAACTGTCGCGGACAAAACTCAATCTGTACATAAGTGAACGCATAAATTCAACAAGTGCTAATTTGGTCATTTTTTGTCGATTTCAACAATAATATGAAAAGGCACATCTGTAATATATATATTTTCACTGTGCAGGGTAACAAAATCATACACCATATCGTTGCGGAGAACAGGCGCGGATAAACTCTACAAAACAAATGTTGACGGACAGACAGACGGACACACGGACAGAAGGTTACTCATTAGGCCCCTCCCCTTTCAGGGGTGGGGCCTAAAAAATGTTACCAACAGACATTATTATTATTGCCCTGCATTTTCCTGAAATTAGCATTTTATGTAATGTTTTGGTCATGTGTTTGTGTTTACAGCCAATTCATATTAGCCATCTTTTTTTAACCGGAAGTTTACAATTCTGTAACCTTGACCTCCAGTATAAACAAAAACATGTTTTGTCGTTTTCGCAGTTTGTTTTTAAAAAAATCACACTTATCTCGTCAACTTAAAAATGTCACTCATTTCCAGATTAATTTTCAGTCACATATTGTTGGAACTGTGGAATGCCCGAAGCTATGGAATGAATATAATGCGCTAAAGACAGTCGTTGAAGGTTCGTGTCTAGTCCTAGTCCCAGGTGACTCCCACCTCCACAGTCCGGGTAGAAGAGTGGTGATGGACTAGGGTCACTGGGGCCTGGATTAGTCCCAGCGGATCCTTTCTATCTTCATAGGTCATAACAAGACCGCAAGTGTCATCTTGGACTACGTGTCTGATAAGCCAAATCACAGTTTGGGTCTGGTCTTGTTTTGTTTGGTTAAGGTAGGACATCCCAGGGACACTGGCGCACAGCGCAGTCTAACATGTACATGATTTCTGATACGAGAGCTTAACCTGCCAACTGGCTCCAAGGCACTTAGCAGATGGTGAGGTCCGGCGGTAGACTGTTAATGTCTCTAGTCGTTTCCGAATAAAATTCGCAAAAATTCTGCGTTTTGATCACAAACTAACCTGGTAAAAATGATAGATTTCACAGAAATATCAAATTTCGTTGCAGCAAGGAGCAATTGTGTTTTTTTAACAATTTGCATGTTAGTTTAAAAACTTATTAAATGTACTGACTGTATATTAGTAGTCAACCAGGAAAAGTTGTGCGCGGATTCATGATGTCCTTATGTCAGCAAATATTCACAATGCAGGGCGTTAACTTTTTAGCCCTTACCCAGTCGGACGGGCAAGTTGAGAGATTTGCCGACCACCCTCTTTAACATCCCGACCACAAAACCCTCTACCAATTTCAAACCTTCCCCTAATCTCCACCCTTTCAAGTTTTAAATAACCTGAAAAGTATACCCCGAAACTAAAACTGTTTGAAACAAAATTATGTTTAAATAAAAGTATAGTTTTTCATCTTCACGAAAACGTCACTAGGGTTTGAGACTGCGCATTGCGTCATCTTTTAACTTTCTTCCTCTCTTCACTCCATACCACACCTTTCCATCCCTCTCCCGCCAAAGGCTAACTGCTTGCACAGGTAGGTAAGGGCCCCCAGCAACCTGCCCGAGATTTTACGTGGCCGGGCAGGTCGATTACTCGTTAATGTTCAGCCCTGTATTTTATTCCATTTTTCAGCACTTCCGTTGCCGGCCGACCAAGACCCTACGGCAGTGTTTTGCAACAACGAGTTAAATTTGCGCGACATTGAGGTGTATGGGTTCGATTATGACTACACATTGGCCTGTTACACTGATGCCCTTCACCCTCTTATATATAACATGGCCAGAGAGGCATTGATTACACATTTGAAGGTAATGGTCCCTCTATGTAAAGTATTGGCTATATGGATGACCCAACTCCAACCCAACCTCACTTACGTACACTCTGCGGCTGGCAAGCACACCGGAAATCTTGGTAATTTGTTTTGGGTGTTAATTCAAAATTACAGCACGCAGTTTGTTTTTAATGGTGTGAAATAATGAGGCCAAAATTATGCCAACCTGTTCCTCACCCTCACTTAAAATCTGCCTTTGCCACCCACGTACCCCCCAAGATTTAGTTATGCAGCCCTTTCTGTTAATAGGATAAATACTAACTTATTAAACATTGATTTTGAAGGTAACCACTTTTCTATTGCCATGCCCAATAACATGTCATTGTACCTGATTCTTTTAAAATGTACAAAAGCGGAATTAAGGCCAAATGTTTCTGCTGTTAGTTACCAATACTCTGTCGTTATAACTGATGTTGCTAACAGTGATTGGGATAAGCGTGCATCCTGCAGCATTGCTGCATTCAAAATACAAAGGATGCATCGAGATTTTCCCGAATGCATCCTTGCTGCATAGAGAATTTTGCTTGAAAAAAAGACATGTGGTCGTGTGACTTCTGTAAGTGCACACGAACTTTTGCAACTTCTCTTCGCGCACATAAAATTAGTATGAGACATCCGTAAAAGGTATCCCGACACATTATCCTTTGTACTCAGGCCATCACCCCTACAAAAGTTAACGAGTAATGTGTTTTTTAGGCCTTTTGAAGTTAGGATGAGAGGATGCATCGGAATCGTTTGGGATGCATCGAAAATTTGGTCGATGCAGCATTGCTGCAAACACGATTTTGCTTATCCAAATCACTCCTAAAAGGACGGTCTCTCCCCTCTCCCACCACCTCGTACAAACTTCTAGGCTTGCCAGGACACTGGAACACCCACTCCTTCGCCAATAATAATTATATCTACAACTCGTTTGGTACTTTCTGTTAATTTAATATATACTTACCTGTACTTGAATACTGACTTAATTTCGTTTTCAGTACCCTAAGGGAATCCGAGAATATGACTTTAATCCAAATTTCGCGATAAGGGGCCTACATTGCGACATGGAAAAGGTTTGTATGAGCTTTCTTGGCAGGTCGATGCTTGCCAGTGTCTGTGGTGCTTTTTTAAATCGCTAAATACAGCTTTCCTGAGGAAATAGTGTTGGACATATTGTATTGTTTCAAACACAAGGGTGTAAAGAAAATAAGAACAAAGTGGTACATGTGAACTTGTCTGGAATAGAAAAAAAAATGCTCGGACCCTGTGTGCTAGGGATGTGTGAACGTCTTAGGGGCCAGATCTTAGAGAGCGTACATCCCCTCAACCCCCCCCCCCTCCCCCTTACATTCGTGATAGGAGTGTGTGTAAGGGGGGGGGGGGTTGAGGGGATGTACGCTCTCTAAGATCTGGCAAAGGGTGGCGTCACAAATTGCAGTCGGGAGAGGGGAGGGGGGGGGGGGGGTGGATATTTACTTGTTCTGTTTGAAAGTTAAGTAAATTACATTTTATTATAACATTAAACTGAATATTCCAATTTTCAAGCGGTGTCTGTGAATAACCGATGGGTTAGAAAATGGCTGCTGTTCTGTTGACAGGGATTATTGATGAAGATCGATGCCTTCCATCACTACCAGTCCGGATCAGCCTACAGGTGATTTGTAGGGGGGGGGGGCGGGGGGAAGGTAGTGACTGCATTTTCATTTTGGGAGACTGGTAACTAGTTAATTCGTCCAATTCGTGGTTCAAGTATTCAATATTATTTGTATTATTTATTTTAGGGGTACAGTCTTATATCAAATAATAGCTTATTTACATTGTATATTATTTTATTGATTTCAGGGGTCTGACGCCGGTACCAGACAAGGAGATGAAGCGACTGTATCACGGCACGCACGTGAATCTGCACGAGGCGAGCAACTACTACGCGTTTGTGAGTGTCTCACGTTTGTCAGTGTCCCACGTGTCTCACGTTTGTGAGTGTCTGTGAGTCTCTCACGTAATTGTCTCACGTTTGTCAGTGTGTCATGTTTGCGAGTGCCTCATGTTTATGAGTGTCTCACGTTTGTGGGTGTCTCGCGTTTGTGAGTGTCCTACGTGAGTGTCTCATGTTTCTGAGTGTGTCACGTTTGTGAATGTCTCATGTTTATGAGTGTCTCACGTTTGCGAGTGTCTGGCGTTTGTGAGTGTCTTACGTTTGTGAGTGTCCCACGTGTCTCACGTTTGTGTCTCGCGTTTGCGACTGTCTTACGTTTATGAGTGTCCCACGTGAGTGTCTCACGTTTGTGAGTGTCTCGCGTTTGTTAGTGTCTCACGTTTGTCAGTGTGTCATGTTTGTTAGTGCTCTTTTCTAATACCACTTAATTGTCTACCCGGTCAAATTTATTTAAACTAAAAAAAAAAAAAAATTAGAATGAAAAGAGTGCGATAAAAAATACCAGTAAGTTGACACGAAAAAAAAAAAAAGTGATAAAGGGATTACCCGTATGTGAATTAAGGAGCATCTAATGTGACAAAAATGTCTTTCATTTTTTTAATAAAAAAATGGAATTTCAAAGAAAGTTTTAGGCCTGTTCAGGGCCTTGAGAAAAGAGAGCCGTACTTCTTTATCCGAATAAATGAAGCTGAGGCCAGAGGGAGAGGTGGGGAGGGGGGGGGGGGGAGGAAGGAACTGGTGCTCAGGATCAGTAATTGAAATTTATTAGTGATCGGATTCAATTTGTACTAAGGGAAAAAAGAGTGGACCGATTGCATTTCACTGGCCACATCACAAATCTAGTCTTCTTGGACCGGTGCCAAATTTATTAGTATTATTTAATATTTATTATTTAATACAGTTAAATTGCATTTAATCTACATTAGCTCTAAAATGCTTATCTCATAGACATTAATCAAGATACGTTATCTGGAATTACTCAAGTACAAATTAAGTAAGAGGTATTGACTAGGATTGCCTCTAAATTTGGAATGTAAACAGCGGAAGTTTGAAATCCAAAACAGAAAGCACTTCAGCTAATTCTAGTTTTGTGTCGTCATAACGAAATTGTACGATATTTTTATTTATTTGTTGTGCATGTTTCTAGAATGAAGAAACGTTTTGTTTCTATAGGAACTGTAAGAAAAAGGTGTAGAATTTGTACGTGTGAGTCATAAATTTTTGAGTCATAAATTTTTGACATTTCGACCGACAATTTCAGCCTTCGTCTGGTGCCACGCTGTGCCAATTAATGGATCTCTTTGCCGTCCCGGAAATGACGTTATTTGCAAATGTTATAGAGGTATGCTTCATGTATCAAACTAATAATAATAATATTTAATAGTAAAATAATAATAATAATAATAGCAAAGGGACTTGTGTTGGTTTAAAAGGTTTGGCTTAGCCTAGTAGCGGGGAGGGATGTGAGGAAGGGGGTGCGGGGTGGGGGGCAGTCGTGGTTATTTACATGGGTTCTGAGAAATATGGCCAAAGGTAGGCCCCTCCCTTGCAACAGTTTGCTAAGGTACAGAGCTAATTTGATATGTAAGTCAGTGTTTACATGTACTGTAATGCTTATTATTTCAGTATTTTGATAGAAACAGTATTCCAAGTACTCCTGAGTATGTGTTCATGGATGTGAAGGTTAGTGAAGTTTGCAGTGGTCGCTCTAGTTTTGTTCTAGTAAAATCAAGCTGAGAGTATCAATACTGAAATAAATAAAACCAAAAACCGTTGTCCTGTGAGTAGGGGCATTAGGCAGTTTGGGCAGAAATTTCGCTCCCAGTTTTCCGTATCCGGTGCTAAGGCTTTAACTGAACCCGTTCCCTAAACTCCTGTGTAGTCATTTGGTTAACAGGGAGAAGTTAACTTTCTAAGTAAGCTCTCTATCGTAATTTCTGTACAATGACATTGCAAACATTGATATTTACATGACCACTTCACGCTTTCACATATATATATATATATATATATATATATTGTTCACTTATTTCCGTTGGTATTCAAGAGCTAACCTCTAGAGAGATATCGATCTGTATAACGGCAAGGTGATTGGATTTAAAGGGAAATGCGGGTATCTCACCTACAATTGACATTTCCTTCATACTTTCACAGTTTAATGCTTTGAGGGTATACATTCAAAAATTGAAAAGAAAAACAAGTTTGTCCAAGGACAAAGTCCCAGCTTACGAAAAGCAATAAGACCCATTCCAGCGTGCATGAGCGAAGGAATTTCCCTGAAATATCGGGCTTCAAAAGATGAGACGGCAAAGAGCTAGCTCAATAATTAATTTAGCACCGGACCAGAACACAGACCGATAAATTCATACAAAGATTTCTTTACGTGAAAAATGGGGAACAGATTTTTTGTATCTCTGGTAGACTGGATAGTCTGCCATAGATACCTTCAAACAACGCTCGCATTTCGGACCAGTGCGCATATTTATGTAACTTGCCTCGATGCGCGGTTCTTATTCAGACAAGTACGCATGTTTATTTAATTTGCGTTGATGCGCGGCTCTCATTTTGGAACCGTGCACATGTTCACTTAACTTAATAAAGATTAATGCGCGGTTCTTATTCCAGACCAATGCGCATGTTTATTTTACTTTCGTTGATGAGCGGTACTTATTTTGGACAAGTGCACAAGTTTGCTTAGGTTGTCTTGATACGCGGTTCGCATTTCGGAAGAGTTTCCATGTTTATCTAACTTGCACGGTGCGCATGTTTATTTAACTTGCGTTGACGCGCGGTTCGAATATCGGACCAGTGCGCATGTTTATTTAACTTGCATTATTGCGCGGTGCTTATTCTGGACCAGTACAAATGTTTATTTAACTTGCGTTGGAGCGTGGTTCACATTTCGAACCACTCAACACGTTTATTTAAGTGGCGTTGATGCGCGGTTCGAATTTCGGACCAGTGCGCATGTTTATTTAACTTGCGCTGATGCGCGGTGCTTATTTTGGACCAGTGCACATGTTTATTTAACTTGCGTTGATGTGCGGTTGGCATTTCGGACCAGCGCCCATGTTTTTTTACCTTGTGTTGATGAGCGGTTCTTATTTCGGATCAGTGCGCATGTTTATTTACCTTGTGTTGATGTGCGGTTCTTCTTTCGGATCAATGCGCATGTTTATTTACTTGTGTTGATGTGCGGTTCTTATTTCGGATCAGTGCGCATGCTTATTTTACTTGCGTTGATGAGCGGTACTTATTTTGGACAAGTGTACAAGTTTCCTTAGGTTGCCTTGATGCGCGGTTCGCATTTCGGAAGAGTTTGCATGTTTATCTATCTTGCGTTGATGCACGGTGCTTATTTTGGACGTGTGCATATGTTAATCTAACTTGCGTTGGTGCGCGGTTTGCATTTTGGACCAGTGCGCATGTTTATTCAACTTGCGTTGATGAGCAGTTCGAATTTCGGACCAGTGCGCATGTTTATTTAACTTGCGTTGATGCGCGGTGCTTATTTTGGACCAGTGCAAATATTTATTTAACTTCCGTTGGCGCGTGGTTCGCATTTCGAACCACTGCGCATGTTTATTTAACGTGTGTCGATGTGCTGTTCTTATTTCAGGCCATTGCGCATATTTCTTTAATTTGAGTTGATGCGCGGTTCTTATTCTGGACCAGTGCGCATGTTTATTTAAGTTGCGTTGATACGCAGTTCTTATTTTGAATAGTGCGCACGTTATTTAACTTGCGTTAATGCGCAGTTCGTTCGCATTTCTAACCAGTGCGCATGTTTATTTAACTTGCGTTAATGCTCGGTTCCCATTTGTGACCAGTGTGTTTGTTTATTTAGCTTGTGTTAATGAACGTTTCGCATTTTCCACCAGTGCGCACGTTTATTTAACTTGTGTTGATGCGTGGTTCGCATTTTGGACCAGTGCGCATATTTATTTAACTTGTGTTGGTGCTCGGTACTTATTTTATATCAGTGCAAATGTGTATTTAACTTGCGCTGAGGAGCGGTTCGGAATTCGGACCAGTGTACCTGTTTCTTTAGGTTGCGTTCATGCGAGGTTCGCATTTCGGACCAGTGCGTAGGTTCACTTAACTTGCGTTGACAAGCGAATTGCATTTCGGACCAGAACGCATGTTTATTTCAGTCCCGTCGATGCCCGACTCTTATGTCTATTCAACTTGCGTCGATTCGTGGTTCTTTTTTCGGATCACTGCGAATGTTTATTTAACTTGCGTTGATGCGAGGTTCTCATTTCAGACCACTGCGCATGTCTATTCAACTTTCGCCAATGTGTGGTTCTTTTTTCGGACAAGTGCGCATGTTTGTTTAACTTGCGTTGATGTGCGCTGCTTATTTTTGACCGGATCGCATGTTTATTTAACATCCGTCGATGCGCGGTTCGCATTTCCGACCATTGCCCATGTTTATTTAACTTGCGTTGATACGTGGTTCTCATTTCAGACCAGTGCGCATGTTTCTTTGGGTTGCGCTGATGCGCGGTTCTTTTTTCGGACCAGTGTGCATATTTATTTAACTTGCGTTGATGCGCGGTTCGCATTTCGGACAAGTGCGCATGTTTCTTTAGGTTGCGTTGATGCTCGATCCGCATTTCGGACCACTGCGCATGTCTATTCAATTTGCGTCGACGCGTAGTTCTTTTTTCGGACCAGTGCGCATGTTTATTTAACTTGCGTTGATGCGCGGTGCTTATTTTGGACCAGTGCAAATATTTATTTAACTTCCGTTGGCGCGTGGTTCGCATTTCGAACCACTGCGCATGTTTATTTAACGTGTGTCGATGTGCGGTTCTTATTTCAGGCCATTGCGCATATTTCTTTAATTTGAGTTGATGCGCGGTTCTTATTCTGGACCAGTGCGCATGTTTATTTAAGTTGCGTTGATACGCAGTTCTTATTTTGAATAGTGCGCACGTTATTTAACTTGCGTTAATGCGCAGTTCGTTCGCATTTCTAACCAGTGCGCATGTTTATTTAACTTGCGTTAATGCTCGGTTCCCATTTGTGACCAGTGTGTTTGTTTATTTAGCTTGCGTTAATGAACGTTTCGCATTTTCCACCAGTGCGCACGTTTATTTAACTTGTGTTGATGCGTGGTTCGCATTTTGGACCAGTGCGCATATTTATATAACTTGTGTTGGTGCTCGGTACTTATTTTATATCAGTGCAAATGTGTATTTAACTTGCGCTGAGGAGCGGTTCGGAATTCGGACCAGTGTACCTGTTTCTTTAGGTTGCGTTCATGCGAGGTTCGCATTTCGGACCAGTGCGTAGGTTCACTTAACTTGCGTTGACAAGCGAATTGCATTTCGGACCAGAACGCATGTTTATTTCAGTCCCGTCGATGCCCGACTCTTATGTCTATTCAACTTGCGTCGATTCGTGGTTCTTTTTTCGGATCACTGCGAATGTTTATTTAACTTGCGTTGATGCGAGGTTCTCATTTCAGACCACTGCGCATCTCTATTCAACTTTCGCCAATGTGTGGTTCTTTTTTCGGACAAGTGCGCATGTTTGTTTAACTTGCGTTGATGTGCGGTGCTTATTTTGGACCGGATCGCATGTTTATTTAACATCCGTCGATGCGCGGTTCGCATTTCCGACCATTGCCCATGTTTATTTAACTTGCGTTGATGCGTGGTTCTCATTTCAGACCAGTGCGCATGTTTCTTTGGGTTGCGCTGATGCGCGGTTCTTTTTTTCGGACCAGTGTGCATATTTATTTAACTTGCGTTGATGCGCGGTTCGCATTTCGGACCAGTGCGCATGTTTCTTTAGGTTGCGTTGATGCTCGATCCGCATTTCGGACCACTGCGCATATTTATTCAATTTGCGTCGATGCGTAGTTCTTTTTTCGGACCATTGCGCATGTTTATTTAACTTGCGTTGATGCGCGGTGCTTATTTTGGACCAGTTTGCATGTTTATCTTCCGTCAATGGTTCACATTTCGGACCAATGCGAATGTTTATTTAACTTGCGTCGATGTGCGGTTGTTAAATCTGACTACTGCGCAAGTTCATTTAACTTGCGTTTATGCGCTGCAGGAGAAGATTCATTTATTTTTTTTTTAAATTCCGAAAAAAATTCAAAAGTTTTCCAATTCACTCAAAAAGCACAAGCCGTATGCATGACCCCCTAAAGTCGGCTTGTATAAAAAATAAATGAAATCTGATAAAAACAGTAGGAGGAAATGCATTTTGAAGTTTTTTTATTCAAAAATTCACCAAAAATTCTGATCGACTCGAAAAGCACAGGCCGTATTCACGACACCCTAAGCATGCCTCAGCCCCAAAATAAATGATGTCTGATCAAAACTGCAGGAGAAGATGCATTTTGAGGTATTTTCATCAAAAATTCCCTATCGAAATCAAGAATTCCCAAGTCGAGTCAAATAGCACAAGCCGTATGCCCGACCCACCTAAGGATGCCTCATACCAAAAATAAATGAAATCGGATTAAAACTGTAGGAGGAAATGCATTTGAAATTTTTCTTCAAAAATTCCCTAAAAATACAGAAATTATCGGATCGACTAAAAAGCGCAAGCCGTATGCTCAACCCCTTAGGGATGCCTCAAACCAAAAAAAAAAAAAAAAAAAAGAGAGAGAGAGAGAAAGATCAAAACTGTAGGGGAAAATGCATTTTGAAGTTTTTTTCTTCAAAAGCTCCCTAAATATACAAAAATTGTCCGATCGACTAAAAAGCACAAGCCGTATGCACGACCTTTTAGGGTCATCGGATCTTTGAGAGGTTTCGGATCAAAAATGTAGGACGAGATACATTTTAAATTTTTTTTCTTCAAAAATTCCCCAAAAATTCAAAAATCACCCGATCGACTAGAAAAGCACAAGCCGTATGCACGACCCTTTAGGGGTGCCTCATACCAAAAATAAATCACATCCGGTCAAAAATGTAGGAGGAGACACATTTTAAAATTTTTTCTTTAAAAATTCGCCAAAAAATTCAAAAATCACCCGATCGACTAAAAAACCACAAGCCGTATGCACGACTCCTTAGGGATGCCTCACACCAAAAATAAATGACATCGAATCAAAATTGTAGGAGTAGATGCATTTTGAATTATTTTCTAAATTTTTGCTTAAAAATTCCCCAAAAATACAAAAATTGCCCGATCGACTAAAAAAGCACAAGCCGTATGCACGACACTTTAGGGGTGCCTCATACCAAAAATAAATCACATCCGGTCAAAAATGTAGGAGGAGATACATTTTAAAATTTTTTCTTTAAAAATTCGCCAAAAATTCAAAAATCACCCGATCGACTAGAAAAGCACAAGCCGTATGCATGACCCCTTACGGATGCCTCACACCAAAAATAAATGACATCGAATCAAAATTGTAGGAGTAGATGCATTTTGAATTATTTTCTAAAATTTTGCTTAAAAAATTCCCCAAAAAATACAAAAATTGCCCGATCGACTAAAAAAGCACAAGCCCTATGCACGACACTTTACGGGTGCCTAATACCAAAAATAAATGACATCCGGTCAAAAATGTAGGAGGAGATACATTTTAAAATTTTTTGTTTAAAAATTCGCCAAAAATTCAAAAATCACCCGATCGACTAGAAAAGCACAAGCCGTATGCACGACCCCTTAGGGATGCCTCACACCAAAAATAAATGACATCGAATCGAAATTGTAGGAGGAGATGCATTTTGAACCAAAGTTTACTAAATAAACAACTAACTAACTAACTAACTAACTAACTAACTAACTAACTAACTAACTAACTAACTAACTAACGGACACCGCCCGCAAACCGATAGGAATACCCCAGCTTACGTGTAACGTAAGCTGGGCTAAAAAAGGGGGGTCACCGATGTTATAAGAGAAATAAAGACACTGAAAGATCGCGTACTTTTTAGCCCAGCTTACGTTACACGTAAGCTGGGGTATTCCTATCGGTTTGCGGGTGGCGTCCGTTAGTTAGTTAGTTAGTTAGTTAGTTAGTTCGCTGTAAACTTTGTTTCAAAATGCATCTCCTCCTACAATTTTAATCCGATGTCATTTATTTTTGGTGTGAGGCATCCCTAAGGGGTCGTGCATATGGCTTGTGCTTTTCTAGTCGATCGGGTGATTTTTGAATTTTTGGCGAATTTTTAAAGAAAAAAATTAAAAATGTATCTCCTCCTACATTTTTGACCCGATGCCATTTATTTTTGGTATGAGGCACCCCTAAAGGGACGTGCATACGGCTTGTGCTTTTTTAGTCGATCGGACAATTTTTGTATTTTTGGGGATTTTTTTAAGCAAAAATTTTGAAAAAAATGCATCTACTCCTACAATTTTGATTCGATGTCATTTATTTTTGGTGTGAGGATTTCCTAAGCGGTCGTGCATACGGCTTGTGCTTTTTTAGTCGATCGGGTGATTTTTGAATTTTTGGGGATTTTTTAAAGAAATTTTAAAATGTATCTCCTCTTACATTTTTGACCCGATGTCATTTATTTTTGGTATGAGTCACCCCTAAAGGGTCGTGCATACGGCTTGTCCTTTTTTATTTTTATTTTTTTATTTTTGGGGAATTTTTTAAGCAAAAATTTCGAAAATAGTTCAGAATGCATCTACCCCTACAATTTTGATTCGATGTCATTTATTTTTGGTGTGAGTGCATACGGCTTGTGCTTTTTAGTCCATCGGGCAATTTGTGTATTTTTAGGGAGTTTTTGAAGAAAAAAACATCAAAATGCATTTCCCCCTAGTTTTTTTTTTTTTTTTTTTTGGTTTGAGGCATCCCTGAGGGGTTGAGAATACGACTTGCGCTTTTTAGTCGATCCGACAATTTCTGTATTTTTTTGGGAATTTTTGAAGAAAAACTTCAAAATGCATTTCCTCCTACAGTTTTTATCCGATTTCATTTATTTTTACTATGAGGCATCCTTAGGTAGGTCACGCATACGGCTTGTGCTATTTGACTCGACTTGGGAATTTTTGATTTCGGGGGGAATTTTGGATGAAAATACCTCAAAATGCATTTTCTCCTGCAGTTTTGATCAAACATCATTTATTTTGTGGCTGAGCCATGCTTAGGGTGTCGTGAATATGGCCTGTCTTTTTCAGTCGATGAGAGAATTGTTGAAGAAAAAAATTCAAAATGCATTTCCTCCTACAGTTTTTATCAGATTTCATTTATTTTCGATATGAGCCGTTTCTAGGGGGTCATGCATATGGCTTGCGCTTTTTGAGTGAATTGGAAAACTTTTGAATTTTTTTCGGAATTTTTGAAAAAAAAATTAAATGAATCTCCTCCTACAGCGCATAAACGCAAGTTAAATGAACTTGCGTAGTAGTCAGATTTAACAACTGCACATCGACGTAAGTTAAATAAACATTCGCATTAGTCCAAATAAGTACTCCGCATCGATGCAAGTTAAATAAACATGCGCATTGGTCCGAAATGTGAACTGCGCATCGACGGAAGATAAATAAAGATGCGAACTGGTCCAAAATAAGCACCGCGTATCAACGCAGGTTAAATAAACATGCGCACTGGTCCGAAAAAAGAGCTAAGCTTCGACGTAAGTTGAATAGACATGCGCAGTGGTCTGAAATGCGAACCGCGCATCAACGCAGCCTAAAGAAACATGCGCACTGGTCCGAAATGCGAACCGCAAATCGAGGCAAATTAAATAAACATGCGCACTGGTCCGAAATACGAACCGCGCATCAACGCAAGTTAAATAAATATGCGTACTGGTCTGAAATGAGAACCACGCATCAACACAAGTTAAATAAACATGGGAAATGGCCTGAAATGCGAACCGCGCATCGACGGAAGTTAAATAAACATGCGATCCGGTCCAAAATAAGCACCGCACATCAACGCAAGTTAAACAAACATGCGCACTTGTCCGAAAAAAAGAACCACGCATCGACGCAAGTTGAATAGACATGCGCAGTGGTGTGAAATGAGAACCGCGCATCAACGCAAGTTAAATAAACATGCGCAGTGGTCCGAAGAAAGAACCATGAATCGACGCAAGTTGAATAGACATAAGAGTCGGGCATCGACGGGACTTAAATAAACATGCGTTCTGGTCCTTAACGCAAATCGCGCGTCAACGCAAGTTAAATGAACCTGCTCACTTGTCCCAAAATGCGAACTGCGCATCAACGCAAGTTAAATAAACATGGGAAATGGCCTGAAATGCGAACCGCGCATCGACGGAAGTTAAATAAACATGCGATCCGGTCCAAAATAAGCACCGCACATCAACGCAAGTTAAACAAACATGCGCACTTGTCCGAAAAAAAGAACCACGCATCGACGCAAGTTGAATAGACATGCGCAGTGGTGTGAAATGAGAACCGCGCATCAACGCAAGTTAAATAAACATGCGCAGTGGTCCGAAGAAAGAACCATGAATCGACGCAAGTTGAATAGACATAAGAGTCGGGCATCGACGGGACTTAAATAAACATGCGTTCTGGTCCTTAACGCAAATCGCGCGTCAACGCAAGTTAAATGAACCTGCTCACTTGTCCCAAAATGCGAACTGCGCATCAACGCAACCTAAAGAAACAGGTATACTGGTCCGAAATGCGAACCGGATATCAACGCAAATTAAATAAACATACACACTGGTCCGAATTGCGAACCGAACATTTGCGTAAGTTAAATAAACATTTGCACCGGTCCAAAATAAGTACCGATCATCAACGCAAGTTAAATAAATATGCGCAATGGTCCAAAATGCGAACCACGCATCAACACAAGTTAAAAAAAACATGCGCAGTGGTTCGAAATGCGAACCACGCTCCAACGCAAGTTAAATAAACATTTGCACTGGTCCAAAATAAGCACTGCGCATCAACGCAAGTTAAATAAACATGCGCACTGGTCCGAAATTCGAACCGCGCATTAACGCAAGTTAAATAAACATGCGTAATGATCTGAAATTCGAACTGCTCATCAACGCAACTTAAATAAACATGCGCACTGGTCCAGAATAAGAACCGCGCATCAACTCAAGTTAAAGAAATATGCGCATTGGCCTGAAATAAGAACCGCGCATCGACGCACGTTAAATAAACATACGCAGTGGTTCGAAATGCGAACCACGCGCCAACGTAAGTTAAATAAACATTTGCACTGGTCTAAAATAAGCACCGCGCATCAACACATGTTAAATAAACATGCGCACTTCTCCGAAATTCGAACCGCGCATCAACGCAAGTTAAATAAACATGCGCAGTGGTTCGAAATGCGAACCACGCTCCAACGCAAGTTAAATAAACATTTGCACTGGTCCAAAATAAGCACTGCGCATCAACGCAAGTTAAATAAACATGCGCACTGGTCCGAAATTCGAACCGCGCATTAACGCAAGTTAAATAAACATGCGTAATGATCCGAAATTCGAACTGCTCATCAACGCAAGTTAAATAAACATGCACACTGGTCCAAAATGGAAACCGCGCACCAACGCAAGGTAAATAAACATAGGCACACGTCCAAAATAAGCACCGTGCATCAACGCAAGTTAAATAAACATGCAAACTGGTCCGAAATGCGAACCGCGCATCAAGGCAACCTATGGAAACTTGTGCACTTGTCCAAAATAAGTACCGCTGATCAACGCAAGTACAATAAACATGCGTATTGGTCTGGAATAAGAATCGCGCATCGACGCAAGGTAAATAAACATGCGCACTGACCCGAAATAAGAACCGCACATCAACACAAGGTAAATAAACATGCGCACTGATCCGAAATAAGAACCGCACATCAACACAATGTAAATAAAGATGCGCATTGATCCGAAATAAGAACCGCACATCAACACAAGGTAAATAAACGTGCGCACTGATCCGAAATAAGAACCGCACATTCACAAAAGGTAAAAAAAACAAAAAAAAAAAAACATGGGCGCTCGTCAGAAATGCGAACCGCACATCAACGCAAGTTAAATAAACATGTGCACTGTTCCAAAATGGGAGCCGCGCATCTACGCAGAATCAAATAACAGGCGCACTTTTCTGAATAAGAACCGCGCATCAAGGCAAGTTACATAAATATGCCCACTGGTCCGAAATGCGAGCGTTGTTTGAAGGTATCTATGGCAGACTATCCAGTCTACCAGAGATACAAAAAAAGCTGTTTCCCATTTTTCTGAGAAAGAAATCTTTGTATGCATTTATCGGTCTATGTTCTGGTCCGGTGCTAAATTAGTTATTGGGCTAGCTCTTTGCCGTCTCATCTTTTGAAGCCCAATTTTTCAGGAAAATTCCCTTGCTCATGCGCGCTGGAATTGGTCTTATTGCTTTTCGTAAGCTGGGACTTTGTCCTTGGACAAACTTGTACTATAGAAACCATTGGGAAAACCAAGAAATTTTAATCAAAATGCAAAATTCACACATAATCACAATTGGCAAGTGCCTCATTTTTTCCCTATTTGAAGAACACGTCATACCAAATGTTTTAAGCAAATAAAAAATAGATGTCACCGTATCAATAAGAGAATTATACAATCTTTTTGACAAAATCCCATTGACTGAATGGGTAAGTGGTGAAAACAGTGTAATATGATTTAAATGGACAATACATCAACACAGGCCCTTCTAGGAACAAGATATCAATACAGACCATTTCTAGACACGAGCCTATTGGGTCTTTGAAAAGAATTTTTCGATCTTGACGGATTTAGTAGTTATTTATACTGTGTCAACATGGATTCAAACTCAGCGATATTCAATGTAATGCGCATTCCGGTCGCTAGATGGCGCAGAGATACCCGCATTTCCCTTTAAAATGCAATTCTGATCTTTCATTAAGGGCGCAATTTTTGTGGAATTCCCAGTGGGGTTGGTGGGACAGAACATGTCTAATATACAAACAACCGCGGAGGTTGGTTGTTGCACAGCAACGTACATATTTCAGGGAGTGGTGCAGGGCCTTCACACTTCCGGCCGCCTGCACAGTATTATCATGGATGACCTTGACACTTACATCGGCAGACAGAAGCACGTGGCCGAGTTGATTGAACGGCTAATCTCGGCCAATAAGAAGATTTTCCTGATAACCAATAGCAGCTTCCCATTCGTGTAAGTTTTGGCATATACACTGATAATAATAATAATAATAATAATAATAATAATAATAATAATAATAATAATAATAATAAAAATATCTGGTATTATTTGTTTTATGAATACAGTGCAAACATTTCCTTAGAATATTAAAAAAAATTCTGTTGAATATCCATATTTAACATAATGGTTTCATATCAGACAGTTTATGACATACAAGTGTGTTGAATTTAGAAAAAAAATTTTTTTTGTTTTGTTTATTATTGCTGTCGCTATCTAAAACAGTCCAGGATTTTATTTGTTACAGTTAGATTATTGTTATCTGTTTTTTTTATCTGTTATCAGTGATAGTGGTATGAGATATTTGATTGGAAGTGATTGGACAGAAAAGTTTGACGTCATAATCGTGAATGCGCGCAAACCGAAGTTTTTCAACGAGAGCAAACGGTGAGTTTTATGAAAACAAAAACCTTTCTTCAAAAGTTTCAAGTTCAAGAAGACTTCTTTAAAAAAAAAAAGAAATGAATTTCTCACATTTTACTTGATTTTTTGCAGTAGAACGGGTGGGGGTGGGGGTGGTGGGGGAGGGGGGTGCGGGGAAAAGTGCTACAAGCATAGCAGAGCTTACTGTACTTTGCTGCACAAATTTAACGTAATTCTAACGTAATTGTTTCATTTCGCAAAGTACAGTAAGCCCATAGCAGTACGTGTATTATTATAAGTAGCAGTAGTAGTAGCAGTAGTGGTAGTATTATTATTCTTTTTATTAGGCCTTTTCGGCAGTATGACTTTAGAACACAGCAAAAGTCCTGGCACAACGTGGAGACGCTCGTCAAGGGCAAGGTCTACCAAGAAGTGAGCACTTTATTCCAATGTTTACTTTTTTGTGATGTACAATAAGATATCCTTTCGACTGGGGTAAAATTTAATAACCGAGCAATTTTTTTGACTTAGAAAGTCAAGTTAAAAAAAACAAAAAAAAAAAAAAAAAAAAAACCAAAAAAAAAAAAACAACAACAAAAAACAAAAAAAAACAAAAAAAAAAAAAACAAAAAAAGAAGGGCTTACAAAATAATAATAAGGGTTTATTGGTACATTTTTTTCAGGGCAATCTGTTCCATTTGGGAGCCATGACTGGTTGGTATGGCGACAGAGTGCTGTATTTCGGGGACCATGTTTATACAGATTTGGCCGTAAGAGAAATTATGTTCTAGAAACTTAAAAAAAGAAAAAAAAAAGAAAATAAAAAATAAATAAAAAAATAAAAAAAGTGTATTTCAGGAGCCATTTTTACAGATTTTGCAGTAAGAAAAACTAAAAAAAAGTGTTCCGGTCAATATTGAAAAATGATTGACTTTGGAATTGACCAATCAGATTACGGCAGTTTACCAAGTCTTGTGACAATTGTTAAGGTTAATCACTTGATTAACACTTACTAAGGTGCGTAGCAGCGCGAGTCCTCAAAAAAAAAAAAAAAAAAAAAAAAACAGAAAATATGATGCCCTTTTCAGGATGCCACAATAAAGCACGGGTGGAGAACGGGGGCGATAATACCGGAATTAGAGCACGAAATCAAAAGTTTGAATACACCCCACTTCAAGCGGTCGCTACGATGGATGCTAGCCCTGGAGAATCTCATTCAAAACCTGCAGGTATGCCGAAATGAATAAAAAAAATTGAAAACATAAATAAAACAAATATCACGTGACTTGGCAGGGTCTGTCAGTGAACAGAAGCTAGAAACGGGATTTTGACGATGAAAAAACAATTTTCGTACATAATTAACAGACAATTTTTTTATTATTTTTTTTTTTTCAATTTTACTCCCCGTGTGTTGTGACAGGTCCATGAGGATCCGGATTCACAGCAGATCCTGAATGTGTGGCATCTGGAAAGGAGCCGCCTCAGGTAACGTGACATACTATTTATATATACAGCAGGGCCTCTCAAAAGGGACTCCCCTGATTTAAGGCCTCCCCGAATTAAGATCCAGTTCGAGTGGTCCCGCTGTCGGTAGCCCTCGTTGTATTATTTAAAAGTAAATTAATTTAATTAATTTAGATAAAAGTACCTGTAGACTGAGAAGCCGTTTTTTTTTTTTGGCGGTCTTGACCCGTGGTCCCATTCTACTCAAAAATATAGGGATAAAAAATCATAACAAAAAATAAATAAATAAAGATGGGTACACACCTTTCTCATATCAATTTGTAACTTGTCCGTTTGATAAAGTATATACTGCGAATCCCCGTCATCTGTCCCCCCGGTCAACTGTCCCCCCCCCCCCCCCCTGTCATCTGCCCCCCTCCCTTTGTTGCAACCCGGTCGACTGCCCCCCTTCAAAGTGAAGGGGTGGTCATTTGCCCCCCCCCCCCCCCCTTCATATACTATTTATTCTTGGGTTCTTGGCTTACAAAGACACAATAAATAAAATTAATATTTATTTTATTGAATGTAATGCACCTCGGTAAATTGCAATTCATCAATAGCCTAGAAACCAATTACAATTAGAATTGCAAGTAGTGGGATCAGTCTCTCCCAAGATCAATGTTGGTGAAATAGATCAATCGTTTCTTACATCCCTGTTACTGAGCGATAATGAATAGATCAATCGTTCTTTATATCTATTTTAACCAGCGACAAAGAACAGATCAATCGACTCTTAGATCTCTTTTTGTTCACAGACGATAAATAGATCAATATTTTTTCACATATCTTTATTTTAACCAGAGTTAAAGATCAATGAAGATCAACTGTTTCAGAGACGAAGTAGACGGGGACATCACAATTGCCTAATTTTTTAACAGAATTTTTTTTCACTAAAAAAAAACGGAGGGGGGGGGGGGGGGGCAGATGACCACCCCGTCAAATTGCAGGAGGGTAGTCGACCGGGTTTCAAAGAGGGGGGGGGGGGGGTTGACTGGGGGGCAGTTTACCATATACTGCATGTCTCTGTTTCTCGATCAAAATACTGTGAAATAAATCCCATACAGCCCCGTCTGACGCCAGTACAGACAAACAGCGAGTGGAATATAGAAAATGCTGCATTGTTTAAACTAGAGCCGTGTGCATAGCCCACATATTCCCCACAGGCCCCCTATCAGTTAAACACGGTCATCAATAGTCAATCAAGAGCTGAAATTTTCCAAGTCCAGTTGATGCATTTTCCTTGGACGAACCTGGCCCATTTACAATACCGATCTGTGTTTGTTCCCATAGAAGCTACATGCCAAGTTTCATTAAAATCCTTTCAGCAGTTTTTAAGTTATCGTGTTAGCAAGCTCACACAATAGTCAATCAAGAGCACAAATTTTCTAAGTTCAGCTGGTCCATTTTCCTTGGACCAACCT
>OX457034.1:207492-347492 GCA_949752745.1 Protula sp. h YS-2021
ATTTTCTTGTAACTTCTTGAGCTGTTTTTTTTTTTTTTTTCAATTCCAAAACTGACGAATTTTACGGAGTTTTTTTCTATTTTCTGTAACATTTTCTATTTTATTTTGTGTCAAATATTCCGTTAGATTTTTTTTTTTGCATTTTCTGTTACATTCACCAAGTTTTGGGACTCATTTTAGCAATTGTAACGTATGCGAGAAAAAAAATTGTTACATTTCGTGTTACATTTCGTGTTACATTTTGTGTTACATTTTGTGTTACATCTATGTTAAACGACTCAGAGCAAGAGACAGCCTGGGAGTGTGAATCAGATCAGTCACGCGAAGAATACGCCAAATCACACTTTGACTTTTGCCGAAAAGTTTTTGCGTTTCGGCTGAATTCAGCTGGGATAAGGATATAAAGAAATGATAGAAAAAAAAAACTAGCAAAAATCAACAAAATCCCATTTTGCCAGAAACATATTCACATACTGGCTATTAAAGGGACTGAATAATATGTAAAATAGTTTTTAAAAGATCATATGATGGCTTTATAAATTTGAAAATGTGCATGTTGAAAGAAAATTAGAATTTTGATGTTTTTAACTGATCATTTCTTTATAATTTATCCCAAAACATATGCAGTCGAAACAACACCTCCACCGGAAAGACCCGAAAGTGCGAATTGGCTTATATTATACATCACGGGGGGGGGGGGGGGGAGGGGAAGAAAGGGAGGGGGAGGGGGCAGGAAAAGGAGAAATAGACAGACCTCCGACTGAAATGTGAAATCTGTCACCTGCCCACCAAGATACATATTGAGAACAAAATGCGCACGACTAATCACGGCTCATTATCTGGTAGGATGGATTCACCAAGTATCCAGGACTCGATAAAGAACGCCATCCAGCCACCACTCGCCTGATCCAGACGCCTTCACTTTCTTTTATCTATGCTCGAATCTGGATATCGACTCAGTTTTGTCTACACTGGACCAAGTTCTAATGGACTTATGTAATTGTTTAAAAAAAAACACACACACAAAACACACACACACACAAAAAAAAACCGTGTGCACGTCACTCAACTACGCACTCAGAACACCAGTATATGTCTTACTTATTGGTACTAACAGCTGCCTTGGTGTCAAAAAAACACCACTTCGATTCCATGAAAACGTGAAATGAATTTATTTTTTTATTATTTTCACATATTGAACAGTTCAATCAGAGCATTAGCAACACTTGCTAACAACCAAGTGAAATACCATATGTTTATTTCATAATTTTTTTTTTTTTTTTTTTGGGAAATACGCAATTATCTACTTTTGCCAAACAGAGCAGTATGAGCACAAACTGCGGAACTCTGAAGGTAGTTTCGTATTTTTCTCTCAAACTGCCAACTGTGGTCCAATCTGATTCGCTTAGAAACTGTTTCACAGCAGCAAAATGCAGTCTGTGCTTGATTTGCTTTGAAAAAAAAAAAAAACATTCCATGGTAACGTAAAAGCGGGTCACAGCCTTAGAGCTTCGAACCTTCGGCTACTCAAATTGAACATTTGCTCCGGTCCTGCTCTCAGGCTGGTAACCATAGCAACCTTCGGGGGGTGAACGATAATAGCAGATTTTTGCAGAATCATTTTCAAAATGGCGTCAGTGCTGTCGCATTTCCGGTCTGTAAGAGAGCCATTTGTTAGCAACACATTCAAATGTAAACAATGCAAATCTACACGGCATTCTTATCTTACCATATATGAATCAAATGTAATGTGCTTTGGAGTGAAGCAGATGGTTAAGGTGTAGGTGTGGGGAGGAGATTTCTTTGGAAATCAACGGGCCAATCAAATCAACGCATAGGGGACCAATCAAATCAACGTAGTGTTATCAAACTCAGTCGCATACTTACCGATAACCACACTGGCCTCTACGTTCAAATTCTACAGTTCTTATCTGAGAATTTTATATTTTTATTTATTTACTTTTTTGTGGAAAATGTTCAACTGATCATGAACGAGTCGTTTAAATATTAATCGCGAGGAATCGAACATCCAATCAACTCATTCGTCTTTTTTATTTGCAATACATCCAGTTTTTTTTTCGCGTAATTTTCATAAAATTGCGTATAAATCGCCAAGTTAGATCATGTGGTACAAGATCCGGATGCCCGAAACAAAAACCGAACAGAGAACTACGGAATTAAAAAGAATGGAATTACAAAATGAGAACAGTGAGAAGACGGCAACAAATATCTGACGTCAGCAGTCTTCCAAGTTAAAGTTATGCACTCTTAAAACAGCCATAACTGAACAATGGTTTTTATATGGATTCATTTTATTTCTATAGATTTATAAGAGACACGGTTTGTGACGTCACACTTTAAATTGGAAGGCTACCCAGAGTTTTGCCATCTTTAATCAGCAAACAAACCAAAAATAAATTAAAAAAGAGCATAGGGAAAAAGTGTATTATTATTATTATAGTTACTTTAACTTTTTAGAAGCTAGGAAATGTTTAAAAAAAAAAAACAAACAAAAACAATTCAAATATTACCTGAATAATACAATGCAGCGAACCCGTGTAGATGGCTTGCGTCGCCACCGCTCCGTTGGCGCTCATTTTTAAATTGCGTTGATTCATCAACCGCGTCTAAAAATAAAGGGTTTTATAACAGTTAGTTAGCTAGTTAAATTGCGTCTAAAAATAGTTAGTTAGTTGTTAATTAGTTAGTAGTCAGTCAGTTAGTTAGCCAGTCAGTTAGTTAGTTAGTCAGTCAGTTATTCAGTCAGTCAGTTAGTTAGTCAGTCAGGTAGTTAGTCAGTCAGTCAGTCAGCTAGTCAGTCAGTCAGTTAGTTAGTCAGTCAGTCATACCGTTAGTCCGTCAGTTAGTCAGTTAGTTAGTTAGTTACCTACCCTTCACGGGTCATATTGTGTCAGCAACCGTTATTAATAGTAAGACAGATTTAAAATCTTGTACATACTAAACTCTTCTAAAATCTTGCCATATCTTGGTCTTAAAAGTAATGATACAGGTGAAAACAGTGACAGACCAGACTTCCCAAATGCCCTGCGGAACATTTACTGAGTCTGTCGGCACATACGACCAGGAAAAACTCCAGGGCTGATTTTAGGGCGCGCGATTGCGCAAAGTGCGCAAAAAAAAAAAATGAAAAGGTGCGCGTCCTGGCGAGCACGACGCGCACGCCAGTGCGCAAAATTTTGTAAGAGTGCGCAAACTTTTCATGAGGGCGCGCACCGATTATTTTTTTTTTATTGTATATTTTCTCGTCTTTTTCATTCACTTTCACTCTTTTTTATAGTAATTAAGTATGTTCATGAAGTCTATGGCAGTATATTTTGAAAACAGAAGCAAACCATAATTCATATTTGAGCCGAGATTATATTGGAATGTTTTCTGGTAAAAATATACTGGAAGGAAGTGGCGTTCCTTGCCTCAAGAGCTGGTATTTAAGGATAGCGTTAAGGATTCCGAAAGTTCCGGTATTGAATAAAAGGGCTGATACATTGACGTGTACACAAAGAAGGCTATTACCAAGAGGCGTTGTTCAACAAGTGGAATAACACATAATGTATAGTTAAGTTTATTTTTCGAAATCCTCTAAGAATAATATTTGTATACAGATTTATTTATTATTTTTTTTTTTCACAATTTTTATCTTTTTTTTTTCGTGAATTAGCGTGATATCCTAACATGTAAAACGGTAGCCACCACGGTTATGAGCTGATTTTTCTGGTGCTCAGCTATCTGCGTTGTTGGTGTCGGTGCTGTTTCTATTGTCCGTGGACTTTCAACAGTTCAAATGTTCTTGCTTTCTCTTACTCTGTGTATTACGCGTCCACATAATTCTACAGATTAATCTATAAAATACGTACGCACGAGGGGGGGGGGGGGGGGGGAGTGGTGGGGGTGTTTGAGCCAACGCGTATGCACTGCGTACAGAGTGAGAGGGGGGTCTTATATTTTCATCATATTTTGGATGTTAAGGAGAACGCACTCGAGAAGTTGAATAGTTAAAAACAATATTTTTTTGCATATATGTTTTGTTGTGGTTGATGTTTAACAAATTGGTAACAAATAGCTCATAATTTGAAAGGATGTGGGAGGCGGCATTTGCAATATATATATATATTGCGGCCATTTGCAATATATATATATATATATATATATATATATATATATATATATATATATATATATATATATATAGTGAGCGGATATCAGATTAGGTGCGCAAGTTTTTGAAGTGGACGCGCACGCGTGCGCAAAATTTTGAATTTCTAAAATCAGCCCTGAAACTCGATGGTTCTGACGAGGGGATTGGGGGGTTGGGGGGGGGGGGGTTGGGGGCAGGCAGTGAACACTCACTCTGGCCACATCTATAGGATTTATTCGGGGAGGGGTGTTGGGGGGGGGGGGTAGTGAATCTCACCAACACTCACTTTGACCACATCTATAGGATTTTATCGGAGGGGGGGGGGTGTGGGGGGGGGACGTAGTGAATCTTACTAACACTCACTTTGACCACATCTATAGGATTTGAAGCAATGGCACCAAGTATACCAGCTATGGCACTTGACCTGAAAAAAGGTAAAAACGTCTCAAAACATTTCAGCTGCACGAAACAGAAACCGCATGACATTATATTTCCAGGTACTTCACAAACTGCACGGCATTCCCGTTTTTTTTCAATGTTTTTGCATGCGTATAGTAGCTTCAAACATTAATTCAATTTTCACATTAATAATTTAACGGGGCGTGCGTTCTTTTTTCTTTTTTTCTTTTCTTTCTTTCTTTCTTTCTTTCTTTTTTTTTTTTTTGAACACTTGCCTAGAAAGAAAATAGTTTGACAACCTAACGCCACAATACACACGCCCATTTCCATAAATAATCCAAATTATCATTTCCAGTTGAGTGAGGACATTCGAAAATTTATCACAAATTTAGACGATAAGGTGTCGCACTATGAGAGGTCTCCCAACGTCTTAAAACGTGAGGTTCTGCCTTAGCCAAAGTAATAAAATATGTCTCAGGGAGAGAAAAAAGGCAGAGTCGGGGTGTGGGGGGGGGGGGGGCGGCACAACGATTGATACACATCTTGAGAAGAGAACAGGCGAGGGGAGGGGAGGGAGACGAGAGTTAGAGAGAACAGGAGGGAGGGAGGGAGGGAGGGAGGGAGGGGAGGGAGAGAGAGAGAGAAAGAGAGGGAGGGAGGGAGGGAGGGAGGGAGAGAGAGAGAGGGAGAGAGAGAGAGAGAGAGAGAGAGAGAGAGAGAGAGAAAGAAAGAGAGATGGAGAGAGAGAGAAAGAGGGAGGGAGGGAGGGAGGGAGGGAGGGAGGGAGGGAGGGAGGGAGGGAGGGGGGAGAGGGGAGAGGAAGGGGGTGGAGGGAGGGGTTTGAGGTTAGACAGGAAGGCAGGGAGAATGGGAGACAGAAACAGAGAGACAGACAGATGACAGATGAAGGGAAAAACCATCAACCTACACCACATGTGTCGTGCTGCTGTCTACAAATCTGCCCGAGAGGAGTAAATGCTTCTTGGCGAAGTCATAGGCCGGCAGCTCCACGCCAACTACGACGGCTGCTCGGTTGGATGTCGGGCCAACCCCCTGTACCAACGCCCCCCAAAATAACAGATCAGTACAAGTCGCCTCAATAACCCATTGTCCTGACCAGTCCATACAATAACCCATTGTCCTGACCAGTCCATACAATAACCCATTGTCCTGACCAGTCCATACAATAACCCACTGACCTGACCAGCACATACAATAACCCACTATCCTGACCAGTCCATACAAAAACCCACTGTCCTGACCAGTCCATACAATAACCCATTGTCCTGACCAGTCCATACAATAACCCACTGCCCTGACCAGCACATACAATAACCCATTGTCCTGACCAGACCATACAATAACCCATTGTCCTGACCAGTCCATACAATAACCCATTGTCCTGACCAGTCCATACAATAACCCATTGTCCTGACCAGTCCATACAATAAGCCACTGCCCTGACCAGTCCATACAATAACCCACTATCCTGATCAGTCCATACAATAACCCACTGTCCTGACCAGTCCATACAATAACCCACTGTCCTGACCAGTCCATACAATAACCCATTGTCCTGACCAGTCCATACAATAACCCACTGTCCTGACCAGTCCATACAATAATCCATTGTCCTGACCAGTCCATACAATAACCCATTGTCCTGACCAGTCCATACAATAACCCATTGTCCTGACCAGTCCATACAATAACCCAGTCCTGACCAGCACATACAATAACCCATTGTCCTGACCAGTCCATACAATAACCCACTGTCCTGACCAGCACATACAATAACCCATTGTCCTGACCAGTCCATACAATAACCCATTGTCCTGACCAGCACATACAATAACCCATTGTCCTGACCAGTCCATATATTAACCCATTGTCCTGACCAGTCCATACAATAACCCATTGTCCTGACCAGTCCATACAATAACCCACTGTCCTGACCAGTCCATACAATAACCCATTGTCCTGACCAGTCCATACAATAACCCATTGTCCTGACCAGTCCATACAATAACCCATTGTCCTGACCAGTCCATACAATAACCCACTGCCCTGACCAGTCCATACAATAACCCACTGCCCTGCCCAATTCATCAAACACATGCTAGCTATTGCAACTCTTTAGTGACATCAACTTTGCATTACTTTCCATACTCCAGTTACCCTTATCGTAATTTTCTGTCATTTTTTTTTTTTTTTAAATTTTGGGACTTGGAAAAAAGGGGTGTTAGCGCATACCCTCCAGAGTCCTCGCACGCCCTCCTTCTTCGCTATGTCCACAAAGGCCCGCCCCAGACCCATGCTCGCCAGTGGGTCGGTCTTGGCCTGCATGCGAATCTGCAAGGGCAAAATCAAGGGAACTATACAGTGAACTCCCTGTATATAAAGAACACTCTGTATACAGTGAGAATCTTGTATTTTTGAACACCTTGTATATAGTGAACATCTTCTACATAGTGAACACCCTATCTATAGCGAGCATCTTGTATTTTTGAACACCCTGTATATACTCAACACCCTGCAAACAGTTACGACTTTGTATACAGTGAAAACCTTGTATTTTTGCACACCCTGTGCACAGTGAACGCCTTGTATAGAAAGAACACCCTGTATGTAATCAACACCCTGCAAACAGTGAACATCTTGCATATAGCGAACACCTTGCAAGCGGTGAACACCCTGTATATTACCATATAAATGGTGAACCCCTGTATATATGAACACCCTGTACATAGCGAACATCTTGTAAAATCGTGAACACATTCGGCACAGGACTGTTCCAACTTTTTCTCCTTTTTTCTGTTCTTTGCGGAATAACACAGTAATACTTTTCCGAAATAGACTCACGTAGTGCATTATCTCACCATGAGGAGAACAATATATGTTCCTATTTGCCCGATACATCTTATTCCCACTTGCAAACATAGTTTGCAAATGGGTATACTTTGCAAAGAATTCCGGCGTTTATTCCTTCCTTTTTTTTTTTTTTTTTTTCCGTCACGGAGGTTTCCAGAAAACTCCTCCTACGCTATTTGACGTAGGACGATGAAATTTGGCACAGAGATAGAGGGTGATGAGATGTCGTGAAATCCGCAAATTTTTTTGACCTTGACCTTCAAGGTCAAGGTCAAATTGAGGTTAAAGTTTTTTAACCTCAAATTGGTTTCCAGAAAACTCCTCCTACACGGTTTGTAGTAGAAAGACGGCATTTGGCAGAAACATAGTGGGTAATGAGTTGTCGTGAAATCCGCAAAATTTTTTGACCTTGACCTTAGAGGTCAAATTGAGGTCAAAATATTTTTTCAAAAACCTATTCCATCACGAAAACTTGCTGGAAATAGCGCTCAAATCCTTGTTTCAACACGTGTACAGTGTCAGTAGGCAGTAACATCATTGATGGAATCTGGACATTCAGTGTCAAGGTCAAGGTTATGTGACTTTTGTATATTGAAATCCCTTAGAGACAAATTGTCCCTTTGGGCCTAAAAGACGTTATATAAGAGGTACCTCGGTGACCTTGACCTCCTCCGTCATGGTCAAGGTCAAAAACCGGAAGTTGACCATTATCTCGAAAACGGTTAGAGATAGAGCGATTTTGGGCTTATTTTCGACTCTTTGGGCCTAAAAGACGTTATATAAGAGGTACCTCGGTGACCTTGACCTCCTCCGTCATGGTCAAGGTCAAAAACCGGAAGTTGACCATTATCTCGAAAACGGTTAGAGATAGAGCGATTTTGAGCTTATTTTCGACCCTTTGGGCCTAAAAGACGTTATATAAGAGGTACCTCGGTGACCTTGACCTCCTCTGTCATGGTCAAGGTCAAAAACCGGAAGTTGACCATTATCTCGAAAACGGTTAGAGATAGAGCGATTTTGAGCTTATTTTCGACCCTTTGGGCCTAAAAGACGTTATGTAAGAGGTACCACGGTGACCTTGACCTCCTCCGTCATGGTCAAGGTCAAAAACCGGAAGTTGACCATTATCTCCAAAACGGTTAGAGATAGAGCGATTTTGAGCTTATTTTCGACCTTTTGGGCCTAAAAGACGTTATATAAGAGGTGCCTCGGTGACCTTGACCTCCTCCGTCATGGTCAAGGTCAAAAACCGGAAGTTGACCATTATCTCGAAAACGGTTAGAGATAGAGCGATTTTGAGCTTATTTTCGACCCTTTGGGCCTAAAAGACGTTATATAAGAGGTACCTCGGTGACCTTGACCTCCTCCGTAATAGTCAAGGTCAAAAACCGGAAGTTGACCATTATCTCGAAAACGGTTAGAGATAGAGCGATTTTGAGCTTATTTTCGACCCTTTGGGCCTTAAAGACGTTATGTAAGAGGTACCTCGGTGACCTTGACCTCCTCCGTCATGGTCAAGGTCAAAAACCGGAAGTTGACCATTATCTCGAAAACGGTTAGAGATAGAGCGATTTTGAGCTAATTTTCGACCCTTTGGGCCTTAAAGACGTTATGTAAGAGGTACCTCGGTGACCTTGACCTCCTCCGTCATGGTCAAGGTCAAAAACCGGAAGTTGACCATTATCTCGAAAACGGTTAGAGATAGAGCGATTTTGGGCTTATTTTCGACTCTTTGGGCCTAAAAGACGTTATATAAGAGGTACCTCGGTGACCTTGACCTCCTCCGTCATGGTCAAGGTCAAAAACCGGAAGTTGACCATTATCTCGAAAACGGTTAGAGATAGAGCGATTTTGAGCTTATTTTCGACCCTTTGGGCCTAAAAGACGTTATATAAGAGGTACCTCGGTGACCTTGACCTCCTCCGTCATGGTCAAGGTAAAAAACCGGAAGTTGACCATTATCTCGAAAACGGTTAGAGATAGAGCGATTTTGAGCTTATTTTCGACCCTTTGGGCCTAAAAGACGGTATATAAGAGGTACCTGGGTGATCCTGACCTCCTCCGTCATGGTCAAGGTCAAAAACCGGAAGTTGACCATTATCTCGAAAACGGTTAGAGATAGAGCGATTTTGAGCTTATTTTCGACCCTTTGGGCCTAAAAGACGTTATATAAGAGGTACCTCGGTGACCTTGACCTCCTCCGTAATAGTCAAGGTCAAAAACCGGAAGTTGACCATTATCTCGAAAACGGTTAGAGATAGAGCGATTTTGAGCTTATTTTCGACCCTTTGGGCCTTAAAGTCGTTATGTAAGAGGTACCTCGGTGACCTTGACCTCCTCCGTCATGGTCAAGGTCAAAAACCGGAAGTTGACCATTATCTCGAAAACGGTTAGAGATAGAGCGATTTTGAGCTTATTTTCGACCCTTTGGGCCTTAAAGACGTTATGTAAGAGGTACCTCGGTGACCTTGACCTCCTCCGTCATGGTCAAGGTCAAAAACCGGAAGTTGACCTTTATCTCGAAAACGGTTAGAGATAGAGCGATTTTGAGCTTATTTTCGACCCCTTGGGCCTAAAAGACGTTATGTAAGAGGTACCTCGGTGACCTTGACCTCCTCCGTCATGGTCAAGGTCAAAAACCGGAAGTTGACCATTATCTCGAAAACGGTTAGAGATGGAGCGATTTTGAGCTTATTTTCGACCCTTTGGGCCTAAAAGACGTTATATAAGAGGTACCTCGGTGACCTTGACCTTCTGGGTCACGGTCAAGGTCAAAAACTGGAAGTTGACTATTATCTCGAAAACGGTTAGAGATAGAGCGATTTTGAGCTCATTTTCGACCCCTAGGGCCGAAACAACGTTACATAAGAGGCATCTCGGTGACCTTGACCTCCTCCGTCATGGTCAAGGTCAAAAACCGGAAGTTGACCATTATCTCCAAAACGGTTAGAGATAGAGCGATTTTGAGCTTATTTTCGACCTTTTGGGCCTAAAAGACGTTATATAAGAGGTGCCTCGGTGACCTTGACCTCCTCCGTCATGGTCAAGGTCAAAAACCGGAAGTTGACCATTATCTCGAAAACGGTTAGAGATAGAGCGATTTTGAGCTTATTTTCGACTCTTTGGGCCTAAAAGACGTTATATAAGAGGTACCTCGGTGACCTTGACCTCCTCCGTAATAGTCAAGGTCAAAAACCGGAAGTTGACCATTATCTCGAAAACGGTTAGAGATAGAGCGATTTTGAGCTTATTTTCGACCCTTTGGGCCTTAAAGACGTTATGTAAGAGGTACCTCGGTGACCTTGACCTCCTCCGTCATGGTCAAGGTCAAAAACCGGAAGTTGACCATTATCTCGAAAACGGTTAGAGATAGAGCGATTTTGAGCTAATTTTCGACCCTTTGGGCCTTAAAGACGTTATGTAAGGGGTACCTCGGTGACCTTGACCTCCTCCGTCATGGTCAAGGTCAAAAACCGGAAGTTGACCATTATCTCGAAAACGGTTAGAGATAGAGCGATTTTGGGCTTATTTTCGACTCTTTGGGCCTAAAAGACGTTATATAACAGGTACCTCGGTGACCTTGACCTCCTCCGTCATGGTCAAGGTCAAAAACCGGAAGTTGACCATTATCTCGAAAACGGTTAGAGATAGAGCGATTTTGAGCTTATTTTCGACCCTTTGGGCCTAAAAGACGTTATATAAGAGGTACCTCGGTGACCTTGACCTCCTCCGTCATGGTCAAGGTCAAAAACCGGAAGTTGACCATTATCTCGAAAACGGTTAGAGATAGAGCGATTTTGAGCTTATTTTCGACCCTTTGGGCCTAAAAGACGGTATATAAGAGGTACCTGGGTGATCCTGACCTCCTCCGTCATGGTCAAGGTCAAAAACCGGAAGTTGACCATTATCTCGAAAACGGTTAGAGATAGAGCGATTTTGAGCTTATTTTCGACCCTTTGGGCCTAAAAGACGTTATATAAGAGGTACCTCGGTGACCTTGACCTCCTCCGTAATAGTCAAGGTCAAAAACCGGAAGTTGACCATTATCTCGAAAACGGTTAGAGATAGAGCGATTTTGAGCTTATTTTCGACCCTTTGGGCCTTAAAGTCGTTATGTAAGAGGTACCTCGGTGACCTTGACCTCCTCCGTCATGGTCAAGGTCAAAAACCGGAAGTTGACCATTATCTCGAAAACGGTTAGAGATAGAGCGATTTTGAGCTTATTTTCGACCCTTTGGGCCTTAAAGACGTTATGTAAGAGGTACCTCGGTGACCTTGACCTCCTCCGTCATGGTCAAGGTCAAAAACCGGAAGTTGACCTTTATCTCGAAAACGGTTAGAGATAGAGCGATTTTGAGCTTATTTTCGACCCCTTGGGCCTAAAAGACGTTATGTAAGAGGTACCTCGGTGACCTTGACCTCCTCCGTCATGGTCAAGGTCAAAAACCGGAAGTTGACCATTATCTCGAAAACGGTTAGAGATGGAGCGATTTTGAGCTTATTTTCGACCCTTTGGGCCTAAAAGACGTTATATAAGAGGTACCTCGGTGACCTTGACCTTCTGGGTCACGGTCAAGGTCAAAAACTGGAAGTTGACTATTATCTCGAAAACGGTTAGAGATAGAGCGATTTTGAGCTCATTTTCGACCCCTAGGGCCGAAACAACGTTACATAAGAGGCATCTCGGTGACCTTGACCTCCTCCGTCATGGTCAAGGTCAAAAACCGGAAGTTGACCATTATCTCGAAAACGGTTAGAGATAGAGCGATTTTGGGCTTAATTTCGACCCTTTGGGCCTAAAAGACGTTATATAAGAGGTACCTCGGTGACCTAGACCTCCCCCGTCATGGTCGAGGTCAAAAACCGGAAGTTGACCATTATCTCGAAAACGGTTAGAGATAGAGCGATTTTGAGCTCATTTTCGACCCTTAGGGCCGAAACAACGTTACATAAGAGGTACCTCGGTGACCTTGACCTCCTCCGTCATGGTCAAGGTCAAAAACCGGAAGTTGACCATTATCTCGAAAACGGTTAGAGATAGAGCGATTTTGAGCTTATTTTCGACCCTTTGGGCCTAAAAGACGTTATATAACAGGTACCTCGGTGACCTTGACCTCCTCCGTCATAGTCAAGGTCAAAAACCGGAAGTTGACTATTATCTCGAAAACGGTTAGAGATAGAGCGATTTTGAGCTCATTTTCGACCCTTAGGGCCGAAACAACGTTCAACCTCGGTGACCTTGACCTCCTCCGTCATGGTCAAGGTCAAAAACCGGAAGTTGACCATTATCTCGAAAACGGTTAGAGACAGAGCGATTTTGAGCTTATTTTCGACCCTTTGGGCCTAAAAGACGTTATATAACAGGTACCTCGGTGACCTTGACCTCCTCCGTCATAGTCAAGGTCAAAAACCGGAAGTTGACCATTATCTCGAAAACGGTTAGAGATAGAGCGATTTTGAGCTTATTTTCGACCCTTTGGGCCTAAAAGACGTTATGTAAGAGGTACCTCGGTGACCTTGACCTCCTCCGTCATGGTCAAGGTCAAAAACTGGAAGTTGACTATTATCTCGAAAACGGTTAGAGATAGAGCGATTTTGAGCTCATTTTCGACCCTTAGGGCCGAAACAACGTTACATAAGAGGTACCTCGGTGACCTTGACCTCCTCCGTCATGGTCAAGGTCAAAAACCGGAAGTTGACCATTATCTCGAAAACGGTTAGAGATAGAGCGATTTTGAGCTTATTTTCGACCCTTTGGGCCTAAAAGACGTTATATAACAGGTACCTCGGTGACCTTGACCTCCTCCGTCATAGTCAAGGTCAAAAACCGGAAGTTGACCATTATCTCGAAAACGGTTAGAGATAGAGCGATTTTGAGCTTATTTTCGACCCTTTGGGCCTAAAAGACGTTATGTAAGAGGTACCTCGGTGACCTTGACCTCCTCCGTCATGGTCAAGGTCAAAAACTGGAAGTTGACTATTATCTCGAAAACGGTTAGAGATAGAGCGATTTTGAGCTCATTTTCGACCCTTAGGGCCGAAACAACGTTACATAAGAGGTACCTCGGTGACCTTGACCTCCTCCGTCATGGTCAAGGTCAAAAACCGGAAGTTGACCATTATCTCGAAAACGGTTAGAGATAGAGCGATTTTGAGCTTATTTTCGACCCTTTGGGCCTAAAAGACGTTATATAACAGGTACCTCGGTGACCTTGACCTCCTCCGTCATAGTCAAGGTCAAAAACCGGAAGTTGACCATTATCTCGAAAACGGTTAGAGATAGAGCGATTTTGAGCTTATTTTCGACCCTTTGGGCCTAAAAGACGTTATGTAAGAGGTACCTCGGTGACCTTGACCTCCTCCGTCATGGTCAAGGTCAAAAACCGGAAGTTGACCATTATCTCGAAAACGGTTAGAGATAGAGCGATTTTGAGCTTATTTTCGACCCTTTGGGCCTAAAAGACGTTATATAGGAGGTACCTCGGTGACCTTGACCTCCTCCGTCATGGTCAAGGTCAAAAACCGGAAGTTGACCATTGTCTCGAAAACGATTAGAGATAGAGCGATTTTGGGCTTAATTTCGACCCTTTGGGCCTAAAAGACGTTATATAAGAGGTACCTCGGTGACCTTGACCTCCTCCGTCATGGTCGAGGTCAAAAACCGGAAGTTGACCATTATCTCGAAAACGGTTAGAGATAGAGCGATTTTGAGCTTATTTTCGACCCTTTGGGCCTAAAAGACGTTATGTAAGAGGTACCTCGGTGACCTTGACCTCCTCCGTCATGGTCAAGGTCAAAAACTGGAAGTTGACTATTATCTCGAAAACGGTTAGAGATAGAGCGATTTTGAGCTCATTTTCGACCCTTAGGGCCGAAACAACGTTACATAAGAGGTACCTCGGTGACCTTGACCTCCTCCGTCATGGTCAAGGTCAAAAACCGGAAGTTGACCATTATCTCGAAAACGGTTAGAGATAGAGCGATTTTGAGCTTATTTTCGACCCTTTGGGCCTAAAAGACGTTATATAACAGGTACCTCGGTGACCTTGACCTCCTCCGTCATAGTCAAGGTCAAAAACCGGAAGTTGACCATTATCTCGAAAACGGTTAGAGATAGAGCGATTTTGAGCTTATTTTCGACCCTTTGGGCCTAAAAGACGTTATGTAAGAGGTACCTCGGTGACCTTGACCTCCTCCGTCATGGTCAAGGTCAAAAACTGGAAGTTGACTATTATCTCGAAAACGGTTAGAGATAGAGCGATTTTGAGCTCATTTTCGACCCTTAGGGCCGAAACAACGTTACATAAGAGGTACCTCGGTGACCTTGACCTCCTCCGTCATGGTCAAGGTCAAAAACCGGAAGTTGACCATTATCTCGAAAACGGTTAGAGATAGAGCGATTTTGAGCTTATTTTCGACCCTTTGGGCCTAAAAGACGTTATATAACAGGTACCTCGGTGACCTTGACCTCCTCCGTCATAGTCAAGGTCAAAAACCGGAAGTTGACCATTATCTCGAAAACGGTTAGAGATAGAGCGATTTTGAGCTTATTTTCGACCCTTTGGGCCTAAAAGACGTTATGTAAGAGGTACCTCGGTGACCTTGACCTCCTCCGTCATGGTCAAGGTCAAAAACCGGAAGTTGACCATTATCTCGAAAACGGTTAGAGATAGAGCGATTTTGAGCTTATTTTCGACCCTTTGGGCCTAAAAGACGTTATATAGGAGGTACCTCGGTGACCTTGACCTCCTCCGTCATGGTCAAGGTCAAAAACCGGAAGTTGACCATTATCTCGAAAACGGTTAGAGATAGAGCGATTTTGAGCTTATTTTCGACCCTTTGGGCCTAAAAGACGTTATGTAAGAGGTGCCTCGGTGACCTTGACCTCCTTCGTCATGGTCAAGGTCAAAAACCGGAAGTTGACCATTATCTCGAAATCGGTTAGAAAACTGAATTTGATTATTTGAGATTACATTATACTTCGCTGTCCCTGTTCATGATAATAAGTCGGAAGCTGACAATTATGTGGAAAGACTGAAAATATGTCTTTAACCAGATAGATTATAGCATTGCAAGTGGGTGTCATTTCGCTACGTGTAGCGAAATTCGGTCTAGTTTTTATACAAGGTGGTGACTCGCTCCTTCAGGACATCGGTCACGTTGTCTATACTATTGGTGACACTCACCTTGAGGACATCGGTCGGGTTGGCTATACTACTGGTGACACTCACCTTGAGGGCATCGGTCGGCTTGGCTATACTACTGGTGACACTCACCTTGAGGATATCGGTCGGGTTGGCTATACTACTGGTGACACCTTGAGAACCTCGGTCGGGTTGGCTATAGTATTGGTGACACTCACCCTGAGGACATCGGTCGGGTTGGCTATACTACTGGTGACACTTACCTTGAGGACATCGGTCGGCTTGGTTATACTATTGGTGACACTCACCTTGAGGACATCGGTCGGGTTGGCTATACTTCTGGTGACACTCACCTTAAGAACATCGGCCGGGTTGGTTATACTATTGGTGACACTCACCTTGAGGAAATGGGTCGGGTTGGCTATACTATTGGTGACACTCACCTTGAGGACATTCTTCGGGTTGGCTATACTATTGGTGACACTCACCTTGAGGACATCGGTCGGGTTGGCTATACTACTGGTGACACTAACCTTGAGGACATCGGTCGGGTTGGCTGTACTATTGGTGACACTCACCTTGAGGACATTCTTCGGGTTGGCTATACAATACTATTGATGACACTCACCTTGAGGACATCGGTCGGGTTGGCCTATACTATTGGTGACACTCACCTTGAGGACATTGGTCGGGTTGGCTATACTATTGGTGACACTCACCTTGAGGACATCGGTCAGGTTGGCTATACTATTGGTGACACTCACCTTGAGAACATTGGTCGGGTTGGCTATACTATTGGTGACACTCACCTTGAGGAAATGGGTCGGGTTGGCTATACTATTGGTGACACTCACCTTGAGGACATCGGTCGGGTTGGCTATACTATTGGTGACACTCACCTTGAGGACATCGGTCGGGTTGGCTGTACTATTGGTGACACTCACCTTGAGGACATTCTTCGGGTTGGCTATACAATACTATTGATGACACTCACCTTGAGGACATCGGTCGGGTTGGCCTATACTATTGGTGACACTCACCTTGAGGACATTGGTCGGGTTGGCTATACTATTGGTGACACTCACCTTGAGGACATCGGTCAGGTTGGCTATACTATTGGTGACACTCACCTTGAGGACATTGGTCGGGTTGGCTATACTATTGGTGACACTCACCTTGAGGAAATGGGTCGGGTTGGCTATACTATTGGTGACACTCACCTTGAGGACATCGGTCGGGTTGGCTATACTATTGGTGACACTCACCTTGAGGACATCGGTCGGGTTGGCTATACTACTGGTGACACTCACCTTGAGGGCATCGGTCGGGTTGGCTATACTACTGGTGACACTCACCTTGAGGACATCGGTCGGGTAGGCTATACTACTGGTGACACTCACCTTGAGGACATCGGTCGGGTTGGCTATACTACTGGTGACACTCACCTTGAGGACATCGGTCGGGTTGGCTATACTACTGGTGACACTCACCTTGAGGACATCGGTCGGGTAGGCTATACTACTGGTGACACTCACCTTGAGGACATCGGTCGGGTTGGCCATACTACTGGTGACACTCACCTTGAGGACATCGGTCGGGTTGGCTATACTACTGGTGACACTCACCTTGAGGACATCGGTCGGGTTGGCTATACTACTGGTGACACTCACCTTGAGGACATCGGTCGGGTTGGCTATACTACTGGTGACACTCACCTTGAGGACATCGGTCGGGTTGGCTATACTATTGGTGACACTCACCTTGAGGACATCGGTCGGGTTGGCTGTACTATTGGTGACACTCACCTTGAGGACATCGGTCGGGTTGGCCATACTACTGGACACGACGCCCGCTGTGATCCCACACAACACATTCTTCCCCAGCGTCTCTCCTACAACAACAACAACAACAAATAATAGTAACAAGTGGGTCAGTGAAACTGACTATGTCCCCCCGCCGGCGTACAATCCCAGTATTTGATTTTGTTAGGTTGGACTGCAACCTTTAAGCAATTCGTATCATATTCGTGAATTTTAAAATTCCAGCTTGGCCAATGTCCTTGGGCCGACCTGGCTCATTTACAATGCCAATTCTTGTTACCACCCATACTACCTATGTGTATAACATTTTGCCAATTGATCAAAAAATGTAGGCTTGAGTGTGTTAACAAACTCATTCCAGTATGTAAGGGTTGTGACAATTTCTGAAGTTGGGCCAATGTCTTTGGGCCGATAGGGCTCATTTACAAAACCGACCTTTGTTGGTTCGTATACTTCCTATATGTAAAAGATTTCAACAATCGATTCAGAAATGTAGGCTTGAGTGTGTTAACAAACTCATTCAACTGAGTAAGGATTGCGAAAATTTGTGAAGTTCAGCTGGGCCAATGTCCTTTGGCCGACATGGCTCATTTACAATACCAAACCTTGTTGGTTCCAATACTACTTATAGTTAAGATATCCAGTCAATCGATGCAGAAATGTAGGCTTGAGTGTGTAAAAAAACTCATTCAAATGAGTAAGGATTGGGAAAATTTGTGAAGTTCAGCTGGGCCAATGTCCTTAGGCCGACATGGCTCATTTACAATACCGATCCTTGTTCGTTCCAGTACTACCCATAGACACAATATCTTAACAATCGGTCGAAAAATGTAGGCTTGAGTGTGTTAACAAAAAAGGTGTTGACAGACGGACGAACGGCAGGACGGACAGACGGCCAGACCCGAAAACTATAGTCCCCCGGCGGGGGACTAATAATAAATAAAAATTAACAATTGATGAACCACCCTTTCAGATATTAGTTTGGGAAATGTCCAAAAATAAATAAATAAATAAATAAAAAAATAAATGCCTATATAAAAAATCGCTATTGATTTCACAGTATAAATAAGACTTCTGATACTCATATTATATACAAAGCCTAAGACTTGCTTAATTGATAAATGCGTTATTCGTTTTAAAATCCCTTGCCGTTCTTTCACCTTTACAATAAACCAAAAGCTCCACAATTAGAATTTCGACTCCTGTAGTAACACAGAGACGACAGCAGTAATCTACTTTTTATTTTCCTTAAGGCTTAACTTCGTAAGGTTAGCAGTTAACTTGCCAAGGTTAAAACATGCTTCAGTTCAGTGCTCCGTGCCCTACTAATTTGCTCTACTTTTAGTCACTGTACTAATACACTTCAAAGAAGCTGAGAAAAAAAAACGTAGTGCAGAGAAAAATCGACCTCTGAAGGTAAAAAAATATTTGTTTGGTCAATTCCAGAACTTCGCTGATTGTTTTGAAATTTCATCCAGGCAGGAACAAAACTAATCCACGCACTGGCAGGTTATCCGTGTCAGAACTAGCGTCAGGATATTTCCTGTGCGTCACGTGATCTCATGTGATGCGTCACGTGATCTCACGTGCGTCATGTGATGCGTCACGTGATCTCACGTGCGTCACGTGATGCGTTATGTGATCTCACGTGCGTCATGTGATGCGTCATGTGATGTGCCATGAGATGCGTCATGTGATCTCACGTGCGTCACGTGATACGTCACGTGATCTCATGTGCGTCATGTGATGCGTCATCATGTGATCTCACGTGCGTCATGTGATGCGTCAAGTGATGTGCCATGAGATGCGTCATGTGATCTCACGTGTGTCACGTGATACGTCACGTGATCTCATGTGTGTCATGTGATGCGTCACCATGTGATCTCACGTGCGTCATGTGATGCGTCATGTGATCTCATGTGCGTCATGTGATGCGTCATCATGTGATCTCACGTGCGTCATGTGATGCGTCATGTGATCTCATGTGCGTCATGTGGTAGGTCATGCTATCTCACGTTAGTCATGTGATGTGTCACGTGATCTCACGTGCGTCACGTGATACGTCATCATGTGATCTCACGTGCGTCATGTGATGCGTCATGTGATCTCACGTGCGTCATGTGATGAATCACGTGATCTCACGTGCGTCACGTGATGCGTCACCATGTGATCTCACGTGCGTCATGTGATACGTCATGTGATCTCACGTGCGTCATGTGATGTATCACGTGATCTCACGTGCGTCACGTGATACGTCATCATGTGATCTCACGTTAGTCATGTGATGTGTCACGTGATCTCATGTGCGTCATGTGATGCGTCATGTGATCTCAAGTGCGTCATGTGATGCGTCATGTGATCTCAAGTGCGTCATGTGATGCGTCATGTGATCTCACGTGCGTCACGTGATACGTCATCATGCGATCTCACGTTAGTCATGTGATGTGTCACGTAATCTCATGTGCGTCACGTGATACGTCATCATGTGATCTCACGTTAGTCATGTGATGCGTCATGTGATACGTCATGCGATCTCACGTTAGTCATGTGATGTGTCACGTCATGCTTCAACAATACAAAAACCTCCAGGCTCTGACAGAGTTTATACAGCCCCGCGAAGAAACAGAATCAAGCGTACGAAAATAAGACTCGGCAAACAAACCTGACTTATCCTGTTAGTTACATATCTCACTGAACATTAGAAATCAAATCGTGCGTTAAAACTTGACCTGGTCGACTGCGAGATCATACCGAGTCGTGTGTAAACCATTTAGGACAGAAAATGAGGCTTATTCAGCGGCCGATGACCCCACGCGTATCACTCTACAACCTTTATATTGACACGGCCCAGTTTCCCTGCACTAGTGGTTAAAATTCCCCCCCCCCCCCGCCTCCCCCTACCCCCTCCCCCCCCCCCGCCAAAAAAAAAATAAATAAATAAATAGGGCTCAAGCTCTATTTGGCTTTGTGATATTTTCCAGTGGCTGAGTGCTGTCATTGTACTATCTATACTTATAAATTATTGTACCGTTCGCGTTATGGCCTAGATGTCCCTTCCGCACTGACAAATCAATGCATTCTGAACATTATAACGTTCTGTTCCGAATCTTATTATTTACGCTTGGCAGTGCGAAAACGTTGTCACATTATTGTTACCAAAAAAGAAAAAAACAGACGTATAGGGCCGATTTCACAACTTAAGTCTAGACCCGATTTGGAGCAAACTCAGTCCAGACCGCGGTTTAAGACCGGGGTTTCAAACCACAGTGAATTTCACAGCCTCGGTTCAGACCACATGCATATGTGATCTTCGATGTCTGTATAAACTGACAAAACTCTGTCTAGACTGGGTTTGAAACCTGGTTTCAGACCAGGTCTAGATTCGAGTTGTAAAACAGACCCATATTGTCCAGGGACATTGTATGGAGTCGAAACATGTCGCTAAGCAAACTATTTCGCCTGTTGGCAAAAAAGTGACAGAAACACGAGTTTGAAACTTTTTGCAGCTGCCCCGAACAAAATTCACACAGCCTTTAAAGCCTATTGCAAAATCAAGCTATAACTGGTTTTAATACCCAATCCCAATAGGAACCCCTCCCTCTTCCTATCATCCACTCCTTTTCTTTCACCAAAAAATAACTTGAACTGAACTGCCTTCTTAATAGATTACATTTTATTGAAGATGGTCAAACAACACTATTTTTTACCGTCATCTGTCTTTCTTTCTTTCTATTTCTTTTTTTTTTTTTTTTTGTGGTTCCAGAGGGGCGGGGGGTGGGGACACGGGAGATGCCGAGGGGGTCTTGTCTGCGCTTACCCTGTGGGCCTGCGGACACCATCCGTTTGAGATTGTGATAAAGGCCGATTTTGAGTGTTCCGTACGATGCTTGGCGTAACATGGCTGGCTTCAAGCTACAACAGACAACAAGTATGTCAGCAGAACTGACTAAGTCCCCCGCAAGCCTGCATTCCCAAGATTTCAATCAACAATTGAGTAGCTTGAACAGTTACGGCTATATAGCGCCGAGAAGCAGCCATTGTACAAATCAATACGGTGAAATTTTAACGGTCTTTCCATTTTCCCATTTTTTTTAAAAAATCTCAAAATAATCCCTCATTGCACAGATTTACTAAATAACCTTTCTATGTACAAGAGAACAATTGATTCGCTTCAATGGTTACGGAAATATGGCGCCGACAAACACCCACTAAATAGGTTTGTCGTTTTGAATTTTCAAAATTTTTCCATTTTTTGCGAAAGTCCCAAAATAACCCCTCATTGCACAGCTCCCCTATATAGTCTTTGCATGTGCAAGAGAATAATTGAATCGATTTAGTGGTTACGGTGTCGACGGACGGACGCCAAAGCGGGGGACTGTGGTACTAACGATTATGTCGGCACCATTCCTATGTCGACACCCCCTATGCCGGTACCATTCCTATGCCGACACTCCCCATATTGGCACCAGTATTATGTCGACACCCCGCGATCTCGACACTCCTACCGCGACACCCCGCCTAAGTCGGTACCAGTCTTTGTCGACAGCTCGCATATCTCGACACTTCTACCGTAACGATTGCCTGTGTCGACACCCCGTCTCTGTCGTCACCAAACCTATGTCGGCACCAGTCCCATATCGACACCCAACTTACCGCAACAACCGTCTATGTCGACACTCATCCTTCCATGACACCCGCTTATGCCGACAACCCTCCTTCCGTGGCACCCGCCCATGTCGACACCCCTCCTTAGGTGACATCCGCCTATGTCGACAACCCTCCAACCGCGACACCGCTCCTTCCGTGGCACCCGCACATGTCGACATCCCTCCTTAGGTGACACCCGCCTGTGTCGACACTCATCCTTCCATGACACCCGCTTATGCCGACAACCCTCCTACCGCGACACCCCTCCCTTCGTGACACCCGCCTGTGTCGACACCCATCTTTTCGTGACACCCACCCATGTCGACATCCCTCCTTAGCTGACATCCGCCTATGCCGACAACCCTCTAACCACTACACCCGCCCGTGTGGAAGGTGACAGTCGGCCTAATTAAAAAACACCCACTTATATCAGCTAATATCAGTGCCGGGAGACAAGGGAATGGCGGAGCGGGGGCGGGGTGGGACAGCTACAGAGTCAGGGGAGGTACGGCGGGCAGGACGGAGGGGGGGGGGGGTGAGCAGCCATCTTAACTTAACCACGCTTCATGCCGATAGGCAAGGGATGGGGGAGCGGAGACAGAGAGCTCCCGCGGGCAGGAGGCAAGGGAGGGGAGGGGACGGGGAGGGCAGCCATCTTAACCTACCCAGAATACAACGCGAGCAGACTCTCCTCCCAGAAGACACGCTTCATGCCGTGGGACGAGGGATGGGGGAGCGGGGTAGGGGGGAGCTCCCGCGGGCAGGAGGCAAGGGAGGGGAGGGGACGGGGAGGGCAGCCATCTTAACCTACCCAGAATACAACGCGAGCAGACCCTCCTCAGAGAAGACACGCTTCATGCAGTGAAGCATGCCCCGGTACTTGAGCTCACTAAGCCGTACATCGATGCGTTGGCCCTGCACCTGCAGGCGAGTTTTTGCCGTGTCGATGGGGAACGTTACTAAAGACAGAGGAAGACAAAATGATCTCGTTTATGCATATTCTATATCACTATGCACGTTTTGCGTACGATTATAATTAACAGGATGGCCTCCTGGATTCCAGACATTTTCCATACAATGAATTTTGACAGCGCAGGTTTTCAGAATTCGAACACTTACATGTTTTGGTTGAAAAACAATAATCATCGACTATGTATCCCACTATTTCTCTTAAACTCTGAGAAAAATACAACGTTCAAAAAATTCTTACTGAATGTATCCAAGTTTGTAAAAGAAAAATTTACGTGGAAATAGCCTGGAAAACCTGGAATTTTCCAAAAATTAAATTCCCTGAGTTTTCCCTGAGATTTGCCAGAATTACCAAATTCCCTGAGTTTTCCTTGACTGGAAAATGTCGATTCATTTTTCCCTGAATTCCCTGATTTCCAGAGTCGGTGGCCACCCTGTGATCATGTAAATTCTAAATAACTGTAAATTCTAAATTTTTTCAAGGAAAACTGAACTGTCTGCCGACAATGCCTCTCGAAGTCCATGTGAACAGGGTCCGTAACGATAACTGAGTTTCAGATTCAAGACTTTTTTCAAGACAGTTTAAGATTTTTTCAGGACTTTTTAAAGTTTTTAGGAACAGTTTTACATACATTTTATTGATTTATTTTAAGAATTTAAAGACAATAGTGACATACTGCATATCTAATAACAGTTACTCTTTTTATCACAGTATCACTTTTCCAGAATATCAATTTCATATCTCACAAAAGTTCTTTTTTTTTTTTACCGTTGCAGAGTCAAGAAGGCGCGAAAAAATATATAGAACACAGAAATTTCATAAACATATTTCACATCATATTTGATTTTCCAATTTAAGACTTTTCAAGACATTTTTTCCAGAATTCAAGACAATTCCAGGTACCCTGAGACGATCTGGCAAATTCTAGACTTTTCAAGAATGCTACAAAACCTGATGTAAAAGCTTTTAAATGTGTTCAATCAAACTGCACAGCAACGTTAGACTGAAGCCAGCATCTATCATAGATACCAAAAAAAAAAAAAACATCATAAAAAACTGATATTGCTGAAGAAAAACAAACAAACAGGCTTTCATACACTTTAATACATACAACTAGGGGTGTAACGGTTCGCACCGTAACCGAAAATCGACCGCGGTTCTTCGGTTCGGTTAAAAATGCGAACAAGAAGTATTATCGGAATTTTCTTCTTTTTTTTTTTTTGGTATTTTAATTTTTCAGTGATAGTGGACAGCTACCAACTAAGGTTCTACTTCCCATCCAACTATAAGACCTCAGCATGCTGACATGTTGCTCTGTTTAAAGAAAAATGTGTACATATGTCAAGCTACCACTAGCCATTTTAACGAGAACTGTTCCTTTAGCGGCAGTGGTGTGATGTTTCCTAAGTGTAATTCAAGAGTTAAAGCTTCTTACAATATGTATAAAGGCGTTTTGTTTTTATGGCGTTATCATTAAGAAAATCTGTAAATGCTCTAAGTTAGAACAAAACTTAAATTGAAGTGTGGGCAAAACTGTAATGATTGTTAAGGAGATAATTTAACTCAGCTGTAAGTTCGATGACGTGAAAAAAATATGTAGACTGTTATTTGTGATATTTATGCTTAACTGCAGTATCTGTGACTTTTTAAATATTTTAAACGGGTGGACGAATCACGCAGGGCTTCTGATTTGCTCCGAAATTATGCCTATAGTCATGCGCATCTGAAAGCTAGATTTGAATGTAGATATACAACTAGAGCAGTGTGCATAACCCTCATATTCCCCACAGCCCCCCCCCCCCCCAACCCCATCAGTTAAACACGGCCATCAATAGTCAATCAAACGCTGAAATTTTCCAAGCCCACCTGGCCCATTTTCCTTGGACGAACCTGGCCCATTTACAATACCGATATGTGTTTGTTCCCATAGAAGCTACATATCAAGTTTCATAAAAATCCTGGCAGGAGTTTTTAAGTTATCATGTTAACAAGCTCTTGATGACAGACCGACACGCGGTCGATCGCATATATTCCCTGTGGGGAATAAAAAACATACGGGATGGGTGGTGGGGGGGGGGGGGGGGCAGGGGGGCAGGGAGGGGGTCGCATGCACGTACCACATTCGGCAACAACTGAAGCGGCTCCTCCATAAACGAATGACCTCCAGTCCTGCATTCTCCCAACACTGTAAACACAAGCATTGACGTCAACTGCCGCCAAAAAAAAAGCAAAAAACACCCCCCCAATAAAAAACAACAAGGCCACTGCAGACAGCACAGCTCCCGACCGGAATCCAAGATGGCGGCCATTGTGATCTTCGAATTAACGAAGCATATGATCCTCCAATCTGACTACTGGAGTACCATAGGGCATAACAAGTAAACAAGTTAACAAGACGATGCATTGTTTGAAAACTGCACGACACTCTTCTCCCCCTCTGCACGACACGCTTTTCCCCCCTGCAGGACACGTTTTCCAACCTCTGCACGACACGCTTTCTCTCTGAGAACGACACGCTTTTCCCATCTGCACGACATGCTTTTCCCCACTGCACGACACGCTTTTTCCCTCTGCACGACACGCTTTTCCGCTCTGCACGACACGCTTTCCCCCTGTGCACTACACGTTTTTCCCCTCTGCACGACACGCTTTTCCGCTCTGCACGACACGCTTTCCCCCTGTGCACTACACGTTTTTCCCCTCTGCACGACACGCTTTTCCCTTCTGCACGACATGCTTTTTCCCTCTGCACGACACGTTTTCTCCTGTGAACGACACACTTTCCCCCTCTGCACGACACGCTTTCCCCTCTGCACGACACGCTTCTCCCCTCTGCACGACACATTTTCTCCTGTGAACGACACGCTTTTCCCCTCTGCACTACACGTTTTACCCCTCTGCACGACATGCTTGCCCCCTCTGCATGCTTTTCCCCTTTTCCCTCTGCACAACACGCCTTTTCCCTGTGAACGACACATTTTCCCCTCTGCACGGCACGCTTTCCCCCTCTGCACGCCACGCTTTTCCCCCTCGTTTTTATTTATTTACACTAATTTCTCCAAGAACCACTCTTACTACAAAAGTTGCGTCTTCTGTTGATGTTTCAGCCTTTACAGTTTGCCTGTTTTAATTCTTTTAATTCACATAACTGTTATCTGTTATACTGTGTTATATTACAATGTATATCGTTTGAGTAATGAGTTGTCCCTGGTGCAGTGATCCATTCTGGCACCAAACACATTTACATGTCCTAACTCTCCCTTAAACACCATGAAATATATTCTTAAAGTCAGAATATACCAAGCAAATATTTTATTAGACGTGTTTTGCCGTTTGCAATATAAGATGATATAGCTATAGTCAGCCTATTCCGGAATTGACTCCTGTGGAATAACTACAATTCTGTTCTATTCTAACACTTCTATGACACTATGCATTTCAAAAAGACCAATCAAATGATGGAACTTGAAAAGTTCCATGAAGCTTCAAACCTTTTCATTTTTGTTTTGGTGTTTAGTTTTCCTCGATAATCATCCATTTTGTTTTTGTTGGATCTAGCAATCTGGAAATGGCGTGTTCTTCATTTAACTGAAGTTTTCTTCTCGGCCTTTACGCGCTCAAAATAAACGAATGTTGATTGTCTATTATTTTCTCACTAGTGACGACACAATAGCAGATCTTCCCCAAGTGCGCTGAATCACTCAGTGTTCATTTCCCGGGCTAATTTACGCAACATAACCCACCCCTTATTTCTGTTATCTACCGGGTTTTAGAAAAATTCCTTACGTTTTTTCGTAAAACAAATAAAAAATATTATTTTCTTCTTATGATTCTGTCTTGTGTTTTTTTTTTTATATGGAATTATTATTTTCAATTCTCAGGGTTCGCGTTGGCGGGGTTTTTGTCCACTTTTTGGGCATTGCTTTACGAAATGACTCGCTTTTTCGGAACCCACCGAGTTTTTCTGGACCAAACTGAGTCACACTTTCCTTTTGTTGACTCACTTTCCTGAGAACCCAGCGCGAACCCTGATTCTAACTTTCTTGTCTGAAAATGACTGTCGTTTACACATTAAGTGAAAAAAAAAACCCCGTAAAATCGGCAGCAATTGAATTTTCAAGATCCGCCATCCTCCATATCTGGAATGAACATTGGCCGACTTATGTTATAGAAACTGATTGAGGTCTACGTTATTAATGGAAACAGTTGTAAAAGATTAAAGAGTGTTTGAGCTGGCAATAGTTGAAAGCCTGCCTCTCGTGATCTAGTCGTACGATATACATGAATAATTTCTGCTATACCCAGGGCCTGAAAAAAAGCGGTTCGCACAGTCCATATATGACCTTTGCAGGCCTCCCGGCAGGATGGCCACCTGGAATCCGAAATGAAAAATTTTTTTTCCAGACATTTTCCATACAATGAATTTTGACAGCGCAGGTTTTCAGAATTCCAATACTTGCATGTTTTGGTTGAAAAACAATAATCATCGACTAAGTATCCCACTATTTCTCTTAAACGCTTAGAAAAATACAACGTTCAACAAATTCGTACTAAATCTATCCAGTTTGTAAAAAAAAATGTACGTGGAAATAGCCTGGAAAACCTGGAATTTTCCAAAAATTAAATTTCCTGAGTTTTCCCTGAGATTTGCCGGAATTACCAAATTCCCTGAGTTTTCCCTGACTGGAAAATGTCGATTCATTTTTCCCTGAATTCCCTGATTTCCAAGGTCGGTGGCCACCCTGCCCGGAGAGCCCCACGCAGTCGGTTATCGAAGAGGCTCTCACCATCACCAACTCCCCGCGCAGTCGGTTATCGAAGAGGCCCTCACCATCACCAACTCCCCACGCGGTCGGTTATCGAAGAGGCTCTCACCATCACCAACTCCCCGCGCAGTTAGTTATCGAAGAGGCCCTCACCATCACCAACTCCCCGCGCAGTTGGTTATCGATGAGGCTCTACCCATCACCAACTCCCCACGCAGACGATTATCGAAGAGGCTCTCACCATCACCGACTCCCCGCGCAGTCGGTTATCGAGGAGGCTCAAACCATCACCAACTCCCCACGCAGTCGGTTATCGAGGAGGCTCTCACCATCACCAACTCCCCGCGCAGTCGGTTACCGAAGAGGCTCTCACCATCGCCAACTCCCCGCGCAGTCGGTTAACGAGGAGGCTCTCAACATCACCAACTCCCCGCGCAATCGGCAATCAACATGAATCCCTATTTATTGTCCATTCCACTTTGTTACGACTTTATTGTCCATAAAACTGTATTTACCAGGAAAGACATGTACGGACCTCGAAATCGGAAAGTGGGAAACCATGCCCGATCCAGGCTTGCGATTCCATACAATACGTCACCATCACCAACTCCCCGCGCAGTCGGTTATCGAAGAGGTTCTCACCATCACCAACTCTCCGCGCAGTCGGTTATCGAAGAGGCTCTCACCATCGCCAACTCCCCGCGCAGCCGATTATCGAAGAGGTTCTCACCATCACCAACTCCCCTCGCAGCCGATTACCGAAGAGGTTCACAACATCACCAACTCCCCGCGCAGCCGATTATCGAACAGGCTCTCAACATCACCAACTCCCTGCGCAATCGGTTATCGAGGAGGCTCAAACCATCACCAACTCCCCACGCAGTCGGTTATCGAGGAGGCTCTCACCATCACCAACTCCCCGCGCAGCCGGTTACCGAAGAGGCTCTCACCATCGCCAACTCCCCGCGCAGTTGGTTATCGATGAGGCTCTACCCATCACCAACTCCCCACGCAGACGATTATCGAAGAGGCTCTCACCATCACCAACTCCCCGCGCAGTCGGTTATCGAGGAGGCTCTCAACATCACCAACTCCCCGCGCAATCGGCAATCAACATGAATCCCTATTTATTGTCCATTCCACTTTGTTACGACTTTATTGTCCATAAAACTGTATTTACCAGGAAAGACATGTACGGACATGGAAATCGGAAGCAAATGAAGCAAAAGCAAAATATTTAATGAAGAATGTAATGAAGATAACTTGTCTCGGACAAATAAGTTTTAGAAACAACAATAGGAAACAGGGATTAGGGATCGTTGTTAGAAAAGGAACGACTACAAAAGCCACGTGTGTGCTTTATTATTATTATTATTATTATTATTATTACTACTGCACGCTGAACAAAGAAGCAAGATTGTCGATAATACTTAGTCCCGGAAACAGGTCAATACCGGCCTTTATCCCCCGGGTGATTACCTCCCCCCCGCCCCGGTCGAACATTTGATTTTCACTTTTATTTATTTATGTTTTTATTTTTATTTTGAGTTTTATTTTATCTTGGCCTTATTACCAGTTCAGTTGCATGTTTATGATTCTTGATTATAACGATAGTATTATTAGATCAATGGCATAAACAACAGGCAGAGCAGGGTTGAGATTTCGCGGTCGCCCGGTCGCCCGTGGCGACCAACTTTTGGCTCGGGCGACCAACTTTTTCGAGCTGGTCGCCCGAGTGGCGACTAACGTCTTTCTGAGTATTTATACTGTTGATTATTTTAAACACCATTTTGTTGTTGTTTTTTCATGTGAGGTGGGCTAGACAAATTTTGCAAAAATTGCGCCGGGCGACTAACTTTTATGCCGGGCGACTAACTTTTTAAAGTTGGTCGGCCGGAGGGCGACCAGAAAATTTTACGAAGTCTCAACCCTGCAGAGGATACTGCTGATTCCGTGAAAACCGTGAAAGTTACACATGTTTGTTCCTTTGTCTTAAACCATATAATGGTTAAGTTGCAAATCCAATAAGCCAAATCACACTTTGACTTTTGCAGAAAAGTTTTTGCGTTTCGGCTGAATTCAGATGGGATGAGGAAAAAAGAAAAAACTAGCAAAAATCAATAAAATCCCATTTTGCCAGAAACATATTCACATATTGGCTATTGAAGGAACTGAATAATATGTAAAATACTTTTTAAAAGATCATATGCTGGCTTTATAAATTTAGAAGTATGCATGTTAAAAGAAAAATAGAATTTTGATGTTTTTCCTTATCATTTTTTTATAATTTATCCCAAAATATTTGCAGTCGAAACAACACCTCCACCAGAAAGACCGGAAAGTGCGAACTGGCTTTTTCAATCACCATTGCCGTTGCATCCATAATGTGCATGTTGTTTATTCAATTGATATGATAATTCCATCGCTGTAATCAAGAACTAGAGCAGTGTGCATAGCCCACATATTCCCCACAGGCCCCCCATCAGTTAAACACGGCCATCAATAGTCAAGGGCTGAAATTTTCTAAGTCCAGCTGGTCCATTTTCCTTGGACGAACCTGGCCCATTTACAATACCGATCTGTGTTCGCTCCCATAGAAGCCACATACCAAGTTTCATTAAAATCCTTGCAGCAGTTTTTAAATTATCGTGTTAACAAGCTCTTGATGACAGACCGACCGACACGCGGTCGATCGCATATATTCCCCCTGTGTATGTCTCCCTGTATATATCTCTTGTATGTGTAATCCATTGACTAATTGTCGTTAACCCTTTAGTTTCCTGGTGTGTTCTCTTTGCTGTTAACCAGCTTGATACTTCTACTTAAGATTTCCCTGCAAATAACCTGCTTGGCTTTGGCTGTTTTGGTTCTTTGATGTACTCGATCCCTGACCATGCTAAACCGTTTTTCTCAGTAAAATTTCTTTACCGCGCTACTTATGCACCATCTTTTAGTTTTGATTTCCAAAGACTTTGTTTGTGTCTTATGCCTTTTCTGCTTTGTTCTTTCTTGTAATCTGCATGCTGTACTGTTTAAGCTTATTGAAATGTAATAAAGATGCAATTTTTTTCAGACTTTTCCCAGTTAGTTTTGTCCGGAAACGAACACTGGCTTCAGCGCTTGGAAACAGTGATGTAGGCGACCATAATGAAGGGCCAACAGTGTAAACTCGTTTATGCGAAAGAAATCCTTTTGATATTCCTCTAGCCTCTAATCCGCATACTTTCTCACATACTGACGTCACACGAGCAAATCAACCAATCAGCTAAGAGGGATTTCCTTGGCAACGACATTGTTTTGGAATAGAAACGCACCTTTATCACTCTTTTTGCAAATCTACGCGCAAATTACAAACGTTTTCGTTGCAGAAAAAAAACTAGTTTTTAAAATGGCATTGGATAATGACTTATTTTCCAATTATCGCTAATTTTGCCATTTGTTCCGATTTGAAATTTGACGAAGGTCAAGGACATGTGTTGAAAGATACAGTCTATACGGCAGGCACTTATAGAAGAACAAGTTACAAAAGTTCTCAGGTTTAATTTTCAAATGTACCAAAATGCTCCCGGCATGATTCCAACCATCTTCCGTACTACTATTTATTTTAAGCATGAAATGGTGACTGAATATACTCGTATACATATATATTATATTCTTGCGGACACCTTCATGCAATGCATTGTGGGTACCTGAGGGCATAATGAGCGGTATTTGGAGTTTATCGCACTGTTTTATACCAATACAAATTCTTCGGTATTTTAGCTAAGTAATAAAATTTTTTTCCAAACGGTAAAAAGTATTTAAAGAATAAGCCATTTCGCACTTTTGACTTTTGCCGAAAAGTTTTTGCGTTTCAGCTGAATTGAGGTGGGATAAGGATATAAAGAAATGATAAGAAAAAAAACGGCAAAAAATCAACAAAGTTCCATTTTACCAGAAACATATTCACATGTTGGTTAATAAAGGGATTGAATAATATGTAAAATAATTTTTAAAAGATCATATGATGGCTTTATAAATTTGAAAGTGTGCATGTTGAAAGAAAATTAGAATTTTTATGTTTTTCCCTTATCATTTCTTTATAATTTAACCCCCAACATTTTCAGTCGAAACAACAACTCCACCGGAAAAATCCCAAAGTGCGAATTGGCTTATTAACTGCCTGGCATGTGACAAGTAGGCAAAAATATACGCAATCGGCCCAGAACAAGAAAAATACCCTGTTATATGTGGTATAAAACAATGAGAAACTATGCGTTTTGCCCAGACCCAAGTACTGTCACTTTTTGATCATGCGATGAAAATGTTAATTCTTATTGGTGGATGTAAGGTCGCGGCGTGAACTTGTCCTCAAGAATAGACACCGGGGGCTACGAGCCATTTCCAAGAAGAGGTCCCACATTGTTTACAAATTGATACTGAATTGCTTAACTTAAGAAAAAAATACATACCTTTTGGTTGAGAGCAACGGATTTGCCTTCGATAAACTCTTTTCGGTATGAACCATGGGCGAAACTGTGTCCTTGGTCCACTTTTCACTCGTGTTGTTTCCTTTTTCACTGTTCGTGCATTAATCCTAGATTTTCGAATTTCTGTAAATTGCAGGATTTCATTTATGCTAATAGCCATAACACCATATTAGGCCAGTTGTTGCTGTTATAAAATTGCTACCTCTGAAGAGATCTGTTATGTATAAACACAGAGTGGATGGATTTTTTAAAAAGTAGTTCCTCTCTTTATGGGCACTATTCCCGAGAAATTCAAAGTGTATCTACTAAGTAAACAGATGTTATGCACAACAGACCGAATCGTCGTAGATGTTGGTTGTTGGACAACAACAGAAGTTAAGTTTACATAAAGATTTTGTAATCGTGAAGAAATTTAAGAAAGAATTAAAAGAGCAGAGCTTCAAGATAATTTCAAACTGCTTATAGGCAGTAAACCTATTCTGCAAAAAGCTGAATTAATTTGTTTAACATTTTCCGGGATAATCTCTAAGAAGAGTACTTTAAGCTTCTTTCAAACATATAATTTTTTTTCAAAGTCACATAGCTAAAGCTTATCAATTCCAACAGTCTATACTCCATACACCATAATATCACAAGGAGTCCCATCATTTCAAAAATTGACATATTTAATTGATATGTTGTCTATCTGCTGCATAACCTTGCCACTATCCCAAATCTTCTATTAGAAAAACCACTGAATCGGAGAATCAACAAATGTTGATTTTAATCAAATTTGTTCACTGGTTAAACGTGTAATCAGAATTTTTATGAAAAATTATGAATTTTATTTCGGTTAGGTTTTGTCACCGATCTATAATAATGGGTTTTTTTTTACACTTGGAAAGTAGCAATTTTTTCTACTCTCATTAAGTTCGTATTGAAAAAATCTTTTTTCTGCAAATGACTTCCGCGCAAATCCTTAAAAAAACGAATAGAGAGAAAGACGAAATTTTACATGAGTGTTGGGGGAGGGATATCCATTCTGGTGCTGTGTGAAATTTTAAGGACAAAGATGACATATGTTTTTTTCTTCAATAATAATTTTGCGCCGCACATGAACAATAATAATCATCAGTGTGGCCTTTCTGGACTATTTGTAGTGACACAGGAAGATATAAAAAGGACAGGTTCTATGTCCAGGAGGTTAAGTGCTTTAATATCATCTAAATGTAGAATTGTCAGTAATAATATATATATATATATATATATATATATATATATATATATATATATATATATATATATATATATATATATATATATATATATATATATATATATATATATATAGTTTGAAATGCTTGAATATATTCACTCTCATAAATTTATCAAGATGAAAAAGTGAACTTGTCGAATCGCCTTTTTTAGGAACAGTATTTCTGAATAAAGCAGAATTTTTGGTGAGGAAGGTCTGTATTCTGTGTGTTCGTCAGATGAACATTATTATTACTTTGAATACTAAGAGCTCCCTGCCCCTCCCCCCACCCCTGCAACAGGTTAAATTTATTGCTTTGAACTAGCAATCGCGTTAATCCTTTGGAAGTTTCATGTATGCAAATGTTAACAATGCGGAAAGTTTTATACGTTTCCAAGGTTGATTATTTTACTTGGAAGAAACGAAGTGTCACTCTAGTTTCTATTTGTTTCTTTTTTTTTCATGCGAACTTTACTACATGGTGTTGAGCAATGTTTGTACAATTCCAAGATTGCAATCACATGTTTAATTTCAGAACAGAATTTCATAAAAGTTGCTACAAAGAGCTTGTAAATTAGCTGTTTCTTGGTGTGAATTCTCAAAATTTGCAACTCCTATATAGACTGAGAACATAGCGATGCTAGAAATATTCTTGGGACCGATATGCATTCGACTTTCAATTATTGTTCCTGATTTCAAAGTTAAAGCCGAAAAAGCTAAAAAATTATTGTTGTGCTTTTTTATTGCAAATTATTGTTGCTTTTCGGGTACAGTTGAATGTTTCCCAAAGCATACAATTTTTATTTTAGAGTAATATTAGTTAATAATAATAAAAATAATAAAATGATAACGTTGGGCGATAAACGTTGTTTCGACTTTCATTTGCAACCTTTACGCAACTTCCATCAACAACCAAAACCCGGCGTAAATAAGGCGTGTATCCAATGTCACAATGTTTGCTGCGAACATTTTTCAAAGTCAATCTGTAGTTATATAACATCGTTTCTGTGCTGCATTAGTACAGCTTTACGCTGGCTATGGAATAATATAAATATTATCGCAAAACTCTTTCTATTGAATGGTAGGCTCTAAATTTCGTAATGGAATAGGCTATAAACTTCGCACATTTCTTTTGTTCAAGGTGTATTTGGTCTACAGCTATAAGGAAACTCCATTATTTTTCTTATTTAGAAAACAATGAATCTCGTCATTTTTAAAAATCTTCAAATGGCAAACGATAAAATTCATAAAAACTAAAAAAAATCCCGACTACATTTTTATTTAAGTTTGTAATATTTTGTCAAAGATTGCCGCATAAATAGTTTTTGATGAAAAACTGAAAAGATTATACTTTGCATGGGAACCGGCGATGACACCGCATAAAAATAGAGTATCAATTTAAAAATAGATATTGTATATTTCTGGTCTATTTCAATGCAACAAAAAATGTTTTGCCTAAAATCATTTTCAAAACAATTGCAGAAATATATTTTAACAGTGGTCGCATTAATGACGTAATTAATCAAAAATTACCATTTGTTGGTCTGTAAAACAAGAATTCAGTATTAAATGTGGATACCCTCTACACACCGAAAATGCTCCTTAAATACCAATTTGGCAAAATGTATGAAACTTCTAATCTCCTAAGAAAGTATGGTAGCACTAAGATTAATAGGTTGATATTCGTTTTACAACAGCTGGAGTTTTGTGAGACATGTCCGTTTGTTTTATAGTTTCCGCCAGTTTTAACAAGTCCGCGTTAAGCACTTTTTTTGCTGGTGTTGTTTTCTTATTGCAAACTGAAATAAACATCATCACGACAGAACTGGTCAACAAACAGCTCCCTGAGAAACAAAACAAAAATGTTATATTTTAGCTAGATATACCGCAAGCATAGAAGCATTAGACTTATGAACACGCCTACCGCAACACTAACACTGTAATTACATTAATTTCACTGCTACAGTATGAGCCATAAAACATAGGCGTCTTTAAATCTAAGAAGAATAGGATTTTTCAGAAAAAACGCCATTAAAAGGTTAAACTAACCCATTTATTTAATTGAAGAAATTGTATAGCAACGTCAAACGTGCCACTAAACAGTAGCTAAAAATGTCAACCAACTATTTATGCACAATGAAAGTTATTCAACTTCTCTTTGAACGAATTTGATAATAATACAGCGTAATAATAGCAAATCCATGGCTGGTGATTTTCCACTGTCTTAAACGTGTTTTCTAAGTTACGAATTTCAATCCATTCTGGTAATCGAGTTTCAATCCATTACCAGAATGGCCTCTTTAAACAACATCGGCCCGGTCATGTGATTTGTTATTCAAGGTCAGGGTCGCTGGCGTAAAGGGTTTGCGAACGTTTAGCTTGCGGGCTCTTATAAAAATGACAGCCTGAATTCGAATTGAGTAGCCTTTGCTTTATAACCAAGAGTCTTAACAACGGCGCAGGTGAACTGACAGAATGAAAAATATAAATATTTCTCTACATATTTCCGCTAATCAATAGCATGTTCGAAGCAGTAATGACGATACTTGATTATTTACAATGTGTATTTACCTTTAAGATTTGAATGGCAAACACCAAATGTTCATCAAATTTGTTATAAGAAATGAGCATATTATGAAAGGCGTTTGAAGTGATTATTGACGAAAAATACATATGTAGTATAAAATGAGCAGTTTGTTGTGACACACAGAAAAGCTATGCCAGTTTAATGACACAATCATAAGGAATCTATTGAAATATTTAGTATGAATTAGCAAAAATATTAAATATGGATTCTTCGCTCACGAAACACGGTAATTTTGCATAGAACCTTATATTAAGTTAAATGAAAGATCCAAATTAGTGTATTCTGTTGTCAGAAAATCCTCATTGCTACGCAACTCGGGGGTTTTCTGAAAAGAGAATACACTGTTTCTCATCTGTTCACAGTGACTGAAAATACCTGCTAAAAAGAAGCTTGTGTCATAGGAATCGGTGATGTCATAAAGCAGCCCCGCCAATGGAGGTCCAAGAAAATAAGCAACACCATTGACAACCATCTCAACACCAAAAGCAGTAGAAAGCTGATTTAAACCAATGATTTCTACGGTAAGTGGCGCTAATAGTACATTGAAACAACTGCCATAGAATCCAAAACATAGTGTAAACATCACTCTGCCATAATAGGAAGATGCTGCAAATAAACAAATAAATGAATAAAAAAATAAAAGGATTAAAATAAATATGAGATACAAAGTTTTTCTCTGATGTAGTCATTGAGAGTAACCTCACTACACAGGTCTTATATGTTAGGTTATAAACATAAATTGGTCCACTTACCATAACAGGGACATAACATGGTGGAAATGCCGGCGATTCCAAAAGCGCCTATGTACAGTATAGTGTTATCGATCGAAGAATCATTTCCTAAACATACATTTTAAATAGAAAAATTGTCGGTACGAAAGCTCTTGAACCCATTTCTCTCATCTACATTACGAAAAATTACTGCAAAACATTTGCTTGGTGCTCTGCCATAAATGCGATATTATATTACAGAATCATATCAAAACAACACATTCATGATTTTTTGTTGTTGCTTTCTGAATAGTGCATAGAAGTTCATTGAGCATGTGATGTTGCACAAACGAGGACAGATATCTCGGTCTGTTGTTAACGTCAAAGTTACATGGTTGCGGTAACATATATTCCAGGTATACCTGTTAGTTATGCCTTTTTAACCAAACGTGGAGTGCAGTTCCGAAAGAACCCTGTCCTTTTTTTGGTGGGGAACGCGTAGTACTGAATGAAAATCACCCGCTCCATCCCCTCCCTGCATTTTATCGAAGTTGGCAATCCATGCGGCCGCGTCTGACCACAATATTACCCCATTTCTCGCGTTTTGTTTGGGGCATATATGGTAACACATAGGTGACGACTCACATACCTGCTATGCCAGTAATAATGCGACTGGTTATGCTAGATATTCCCAATAACGTCACGAGGAAGGAAGATTCTGTTTCCGTCGCGCCGTGCGATATTGCAAACGCTGACAAGTGTACATAGAGTGTCGATAACCCTACCCCAAATGTAAATATACTTAAACAAAATACAATGAAACTGCTACCGACTAAATTGGAGAGTTCCGATTGCTTGAGTTTTTGTGGACGGGCTTTTGAGCATGCACAGTTTCTGGAATAGCTGCAGCACGTTCCGAAATATAATCCTATCTTTGAGCAATGGCAAGGGGCACCGGAAATAGACGATGATATGGAAATGACGTCATACTTGTCTCCTACATAATCACTGCCGTTACGAGTGTTTTCATTCGCTGCCGACGTCACCAAATGCTCATCAGTGTTCTGTATTGTTTCCGCATCGAGACAATTCGAATTCTCATCACACGTCTCATTTATAGATTCCTCCGCCGTACTTTTTTCACTTCCGCGTTTTTCTTGTTTTGATTTATAAGATTCTTCTTCGATGATATCGGGTATCACATCTTCCTCCCGTCGTTTGGGTAGTGGCCGCATAAATGCCCCTAGCACACACACCTGGGCGTACAAACAGCTGATGTACACCAATAATTCTCGCCAGCTGCAGTGAATTCGCAAAAAACGAATCAAAGGCGGAAATACCATCATACCGACTCCTGCGCCAACGGAAGCGAAGCCGGAAGCCATTGTCCTGTACGATTCGAAGTAATAGCCAACTACGACAATTGACGGGGTGTAGCAAAGACCGTGACCGATGCCTGAAAGGAATTCGAATTATTTTTATACAACAATTCCCAAGTTAAGGGCTGTGAAATGAACTATCGTAAATGAGACATATTCATGATTTGCGCGAACCAATTATAAGGGCATACTATTTCAATTTTTAATTGCTGTTTTTAAAAAGTGTCAAGTTAAAGCTATACCCCTTCCCCCTTCCCCTAAGCCCTCATCGCCCTCCCCCCTGTCTAAGGCAACACGAGACATTTGCATGACTTAATTAAAACACGCAAAACGTAATACTATTTGTAAGCTTACAGTAACAGTTTCTAAAACCAAAACAAATTCTACCTGAAAGTATTCCATAGGACAGAATCAAATGCGTCATATTTTGTGAAAACGAGGCGAGGAACGTCCCAAGCGCTGCGATCATCCCGCCAACCATGACAGGCACCCTCCAACCATACCGATTTGATAAAGCGCTTGACACTGGGCCTGTAATTGGCCAACAAACAGTTCACGTTTACGGGCCTATGTATTCATCATACGCACAGCTAGCCTGTTAAACTGAAACGCTATACAGTTTAATTTAAGTACTAATTTTTTTTTCAATTTTTGAAATAGTCACGAATATTACCGTACAGGTGTAACCTTGAAATGTGACACTTCATTTAAAGGTAGTGCAATACTACCCAGTAAAAATTAAAAAATGTTCGATCAACGTCGGATCAACGTCGGGGTTTCGTTGTTTATGAAAATATAGAAAAAACCTCCACTTTCTGACGTCGGATATTCGATAATGTCTAATCAGCGTTGCTGATGGAAGTCGAAGTCGAAACAGCGTCTATCTACCGACGTTGTACAGATTTCAGGAGAGCGACGGTATTTACATGTCGGGAAAGCGACGGTATATAGATGTCGGGAAAGCGACGGTATACAGATGTCGGTGAAGTGAAGATATATAGATGTCGGGAAAGCGACGGTATATAGATGTGGAGAAAGCCACGGTATTTAGATGTCCGGGAAGCGACGGTATACAGATGGCGGGAAAGCGGCGGTATTTAGATCATGTCTAATCAGCGTTGCTGATGGAAGTCGAAGTCGAAACAGCGTCTATCTACCGACGTTGTATAGATGTCAGGACAGCGACGGTATTTACATGTCGGGAAAGCGACGGTATACAGATGTCGGTAAAGCGAAGGTATATAAATGTCGGGAAAGCGACGGTATATAGATGTCGGTAAAGCGAAGGTATATAGATGTCGGGAAAGCGACGGTATATAGATGTCGGGAAAGCGACTGTATATAGATGTCGAGAAAGCGACGGTATATAGATGTCCGGGAAGCGACGGTATTTAGATATCGGGAAAGCGACAATGTATGGATCTGGGGGCAATAACAATCAAGAATCGCCATCTCGTGGTGACAATAATAGTGTGCCCTCCTCCATAACAGTACCCCAGCTCTCTGGTTATCCAGTTCCGCAGGATATACATGATTTCGGTTTCCATGAATACTTTTCAAAAGCAAATGAAAAAAGTTAAGCACTCCTGAAATGTCCTTTATTCGTCTGTTTAAGAAGTCACTTGTCATGGCTATTATTTCCGGTGAGCGATAATACGAGGAGCGATAATCGACGTCTATGCAACGTCGATTCCAATCAGTACCCAGTCTTTGACTAATGCTGTGGGAGCAATAAGGCCAATCAGTGTCTAGTTTCTGACTCACCATTAAAAAATGTCAAGTGTTTACCTCGCTACAAACAATCAATATGTATTGAGTCTATTTACCCATGAATGCAATAAGATCAACCACCATTGAGTCTATGACTTTACCCATGAAATCAATCAGTCCAGTAAGCATCGAGTCTATGACCTTACCAATGAAAGCAATCAGGCCAGTCAGCATAGAGTCTATGACCTTACCCATGAAAGCAATCAGGCCAATCAGTACTGATCCCACAAAGCCAGTGCGGGCTTTACTGGTCTGGAAGACGTCAAGGAAGATGACGTTGAAGACACTGACGCTGTAGAGAGCTCCGCACACCATCATGAGTGACAGGAATGACGTAATCAGGATGACCCACGCCCACCCGCCATCGATGTCAGAGCTCCGTCTTCTCGCCATGTCTCAGGTTATCTCTAAATGGAGAAGAAAACAACGGAATATGAAATAGAAAATAAAAAAGGGCAGAGCTGTATGAACTACCACTACTACTGCTACTACTACTGTTACTAATACAACTACTACTACTACAACAACTACTACTACTACCACTACTACTACTACTGCTACCGCTACTACTACTACTACCACCACCACTACTACTACTACTACTGCTATTACTATTGACACTGCTACTACTGCTACTTCTGCTACTACTTTTTCTACTACAGCTACTACTGCTAGTACTGTTGCCACTACTACTACTGCTGCTGATGCTGCTGTTAATACTAGTAGTACATTAACGACAACGATAATAATAATAACAGTAATAATAATAATTTATATGTTAATATTAATTAATGTATTGAAGAGAGAGAGAGAGAGAGAGAGAGAGAGAGAGAGAGAGAGAGAGAGAGAGAGAGAGAGAGAGAGAGAGAGAGAGAGAGAGAGAGAGAGAGAGAGTAAATAGGAGTTGCGAGAAGTCGAAAGTTGAATAGCAGTAGACAAGTTTGTGATGCAAGTCACGTCACTATAAAGGCATATTGGCTTTTCCCAGTGTGGGTGTAGGGGTGGCTGGGGAGGGGGAGGGGGAGGGGCGCTTGGTTACTTGGTTAACATTGCGGCTTCTTTCCGATATTTATTTGAGGTCGCGAAGTCTATCGACCAATTTTAATCCTTCTAAAGACTTGCAATTTTTTGTTTGTTTGTTTTTTTTTTTTTGTTTTTTTTTTTTTTTTGTCGTGACCAAATCGCAACATTTTTCCAACGTCTTCGTCACAACGTGGGAGAGACGTCGGGACTTGCAGCAACGTGGGAGAGACGTCGGGACTTGTAGCAACGCGAGAGAGACGTCGGGACTTGTAGCAACGCGAGAGAGACGTCGGGTCTTGTAGCAACGCGAGAGAGACGTTGGGATTTGTGTCAACGTGGGAGAGACGTCGGGATTTGCAACAATGTGGGACAGACGTCGGCATTTGTAGCAACGTGTGACAGACGTCGGGATTTGTAGCAACGCGGGAGAGATGTTGGGATTTGTGTCAACGTGGGAGAGACGTCGGGATTTGTAGCAACGTGAGAGAGGCGTTAGGATTTGTAAGAACGCGGGAGGGACTTTGGAATTTGACGGACAGACGTTGGGATTTTGTAGCAACGTGGGAGAGACGTCGGGATTTGTAGCAACGCGAGAGAGACGTTGGGATTCGTAGCAACGTGGGAGAGACGTCGGGATTTGTAGCAACGCGAGAGAGACGTTGGGATTTGTAGCAACGTGTGAGAGACGTCGGCATTTGTAGCAACGTGTGAGAGACGTCGGCATTTGTAAGAACGCGGGAGAGACGTTGGAATTTGTAGCAAACTGGGAGAGACGTCGGGATTTGTAGCAACGTTGGAGAGACGTCGGGATTTGTAGCAACGTGTGAGAGACGTCGGGATTTGTAGCAACGTGTGAGAGACGTCGGGATTTGTAGCAACGTGTGAGAGACGTCGGCATTTGTAAGAACGCGGGAGAGACGTTGGAATTTGTAGCAAACTGGGAGAGACGTCGGGATTTGTAGCAACGTTGGAGAGACGTCGGGATTTGTAGCAACGCAGGAGCGACGTCAGTATTTGGTTGAATATGAAATCTAAAGGAACGACTTTTCGTGCCGTACTCTAGTTCCGACCCTGTCTTTCTCTCTGAATAATCAATTAAAATTCGATCAATAAGCCAGTTCTTGGAATGTGACTCTTTGATTGCAATATATATATATATATATATATATATATATATATATATATATATATATATATATATATATATATATATATATATATATATATATATATATATATATATATATATATATATATATATATATATATATATATATGTGTGTGTGTGTGTGTGTTTATGAGGGAAGGGGGTGCGGAAAGATGGGGTGGGGGTTAACAGCTTTCAATAACTTCAAGTGTGAGGCTAATTACTCTGAAGAAAATTATAATTATACTTAATTGTTACTTATACAATAATTAAGCTCCAGAAAGATATAATAAAAGTAAAGACGTACCTTAGTTCTAGCTCACGTTAGTCCATGTGAAGTTTCAAGAACACGAGTGCTGCAGCGGCGCTATCCAATAATGCAATGCAATTTTAACGGTGAGCAGCAGGTGCAAGGAAAACAGAGAGAAACATTTACACTGCAAGCATTCTAATCATGTACGTGATTTATTTTCAAACTCCGGAACCGGTTTTGTTTTATTCAAGCAGATAATCACAAAAATGTGTACTTAAGCTATAGAAGTATTTACGAGTATCAGAAGTCTACTGATGTGGCCTTTTATAAGTAATAAAAAGGAACACCAATTAAGTGTACTTGTTTGAAGCACACCGGCCATGTAATCAAGTGGTTTGAGCTCTGCAGTTCTCGTCATTCAATATTCATTTCTACAAAGTGATGATCGATAGCGGGCTTATGCGCGAGTATTGTGGGTGTGCATGCGTACTCAACCCCAGGGTCACCAGTGGCGGATACAGCTTTCGGGCAAGTAGGAGGGGGGGGGGGGGTCAACTTGGGCCAGCGTGGAAGTAGGGCATGCGAGCGCAGTGCGCTCCTAAGCCAGCTGGGGGTTCCAGGGGGGTGCTGTAAGCTTTCGAGTTTTGAGCATTTTTAGGGCCATTTACTACGTTTCTGATGGGTTTTATTACTTATTTTCAGTAATTCAGTAATATTTTTTCATATGATATTCGGAGTTAAACAGTCAAACTTTTTTTCTGCAAGTTTATAAGTCTATTTTTTCGGATTTAGGGCGAAGGGGGAGGGGGGCTGCAACCCCTGAAACCCCCCTAGGATCCGCAACTGGTCACTATGCTTTGTACTTCTGTTAGCACAAGCGTATATCGCACGTCAAAAGGACGTCAGTTTGTCGAGTTTTTGGGTGGAAATTGTTTGCATAGACAAAAGACAATCATTGCAATAAAATGGCATATCACTCACTCAGTCACCCGCTCAGTCACTCAGTCAGTCACTCATTCATTCACTTACTCATTCACTCACTCACTCAATCAATCAATCAAGCAAGCAAGCAAAGCAATCATCAACTAATTGACTCACCAAGTTTCTCACTAAACCGCTCGCTCACTCACTCACTCACTCACTCACTCACTCACTCACTCACTCGCTTAGTCATTCACTCAATCAATCAAGCAAGCAATCGTCAACTAATTGACTCACCAAGTTTCTCACTAAACCGCTCACTCACTCACTCACTCACTCACTCACTCACTCACTCACTTACTCATTCACTCAATCAATCAAGCAAGCAATCGCCAACTAATTGACTCACCAAGTTTCTCACCTAACCGCTCACTCACTCACTCACTCACTCACTCACTCGCTTACTCATTCACTCAATCAATCAAGCAAGCAATCGTCAACTAATTGACTCACCAAGTTTCTCACTAAACCGCTCACTCACTCACTCACTCACTCACTCACTCGCTTACTCATTCACTCGATCAATCAAGCAAGCAATCGTCAACTAATTGACTCACCAAGTTTCTCACTAAACCGCTCGCTCGCTCACTCACTCACTCACTCACTCACTCACTCACTCACTCGCTTACTCATTCACTCAATCAATCAAGCAAGCAATCATCAACTAATTGACTCACCAAGTTTCTCACTAAACCGCTCACTCACTCACTCACTCACTCACTCACTCACTCACTCACTCACTGACTCACTCATTCACTCAATCAATCAAGCAAGCAATCGTCAACTAATTGACTCACCAAGTTTCTCACTAAACCGTTCGGTCGCTCACTCACTCACTCACTCACTCATTCACTCACTCAATCACTCACTCATTCACACACCCATTCATATCTAGACGTCTATACAACCTTTGTCCAACGTTGCAGAGTCACTGAGACTATAACCATAGCAACGATTTTACCGCCATATGAAAAAGCACAGGACTGCTGAATGTTTTCAGTTCTTCTGTATTTGTGTTGTTTAACTTTTTCTATTCAGCTGTCAGCCAATAATTCATTGTTTAAATAATACTTTTGTATGTTTTACAAAGAGGAAAAAACATAGCCCTTTTTTACAGAAGATGTGCATTGAGGAGTGATGGGTTTATGGAGTGGACATTTCCAATAAAATGCTGAGTGTGATATATTTGTTATTCATTTTTGTTGTTGTTTAGGTGGGTGGGGGCTCCCTGTTTAAAGGCAGATCTATCTTTCAAAATGACGTGAAAATCGGACGTTTTTAAGTTTTGGACAAAAAATATCCCCCCAAAAAACCGTAGCTTAACACCCCCCCCCCCCCCCCTCAACATTAAAACGATGCTTGTTGCAACACCCGTCTTCAGTTAAACCCTGAATCTCCCCAATCCCCACCCCCCTCCCGAACACCAGGCAGGAAACTAAGGGCAAACAGTGTTTTTTGTCGGCATGGTCTGACATGAGCCACCACACGTTCTGTAAATGGGGTCTTAAATGGGGCAATATATTTCATAAACTGACTAACATGTTGGTTTGACTTTTTGCCCCTGTCACGGTTTGTCATTCTGTAAAGCACGTATTCTTGATCTTCCCCCAAACTTAAGTTAGAAACAAACTTCAAAGAGAGAGAGAGAGAGAGAGAGAGAGAGAGAGAGAGAGAGAGAGAGAGAGAGAGAGAGAGAGAGAGAGAGAGAGAGAGAGAGAGAGGATTACATACAATAATACGCTGGATCACACACATAGTCACACACTCACCGAGTGCAGTCAAGGTTCTACATATAGATCGCCTTATATCTCCTGATCAGAATAGTGCATATGTGGGATATGTGGCGCCACTATGTTCGGTACCTCGCGACTTTGGCGTACCTTTTTTTGGCTTAGTTTTGCTCTTCTTAAAGGCCGGTTTATACGGCAGGGCATGCCCAAATGCAAAAAAACTCACGAGCATAGCGTACATCAAAATTCAGAGAGTTTACACTGTGCAGCACCGAATTCCTTGATTACCACATAACGACATTTTAATGGCCATGCTGCCCTACTTCCCTCGGGGTTCAGTAGAAAATGGCTCTCTTTTCCTCCACTTTTAATGCCTTTAAGCAACTGGTCTGGCATCCATTTGAGACACTTATCGGTTACTCTCTTTTATGTGGTCTAATTAGCATATCTGTGCTCACGAAAAAAGAAATAGAACGGGCTCTTTTTCTGCAATCTTGCTGCGTGACGACGGATAGGTCATAAAACATAAAAACTTTGTGTTTACACAGAAACGGCTTGCTGCCATGAGCAAGCCCATGCACCAAAACGCATCGTGTAAACCCCGCTTAACCCTTACAATCCTCTACAGAGTTGTGATCCGGCAATCCAGTCCACAGGTCGACTATTGGTACGGTTGCATTCTAAAGTAGAAAATAATTTTAAATATCAGATCGAAAGCTTTGGAAGCAAATGAATGAATCATTTTCACATGTCTATATTCTACGCGAGTTTACTATTCTAATTTTGTTCAATTGACAGTGACAATAACAATTTTTGAAATAACAACCACAAATTATTTAAAAGATCCATTTTGGCCACTGGATTTCACAAAAGATGGTTTTAATGTAGATGTGTAGCATTATCTAGAAGCTGTTTTGTCATTGTATTTTTTTTTCTTGGTGTTCCCTTTTCATGTTTTTTTTGACTAATTAAAAAGAATGATTGCAGCATAGGCAAAAGGGTCAAGGTTTGATTTAATGACGTAATGCGTTTTCGTTCGTCGTGAACTGTCACATGATAGCTTTCTCCGGCCTTTTTTCACTTGACAAATAAATGAAAACATGCGTAGAAAACTAGAGATGCCAATCCATACTTTAATCCGCCCCCTCTCCCGTTTCATTTTCACCCCTAACATTCTGATATGTTTTCGGTGCATTTGCATATACACCTGCTCATGTCACAGTAATCCGTCTATTTCAATTTTTTATTGCTCCGTTACTGACATTTCCAAACACAGCAACTAAAGGAGAGTATTAAATAGAAGAACACAAACAAAATAAAACTAGAACCTCATTTCGCTAGCGAAATGTTAAACACTTGACAAAAATTAAAACGCAAAAATACTTCCTTCAATGGGTTATTTGTTGAATAATATATTGCAAACAACACAGCTTGAATACGTCTGATAAGCCGAGTAGTGTTTGGTTTTTGTTGACTTAAGGTTTTATTGGCTGATCAGTCATACGCCGTGTTATCAATTTACGCATTGAGAGTTCGCACAAAGCTAAGCAACTGTGTGTTGTGCTATGCGATTAATTCTCATTTACTTGCAAACTATACACTCTTTTCACATGGCGTTTTAAACAGGAAAACAAAATCGAAGGAGAAAATAAAGTGTCATGCACACGTTTATATCAAGTTCTATCTAAGTCCCAAGTTTCGTGGCTCTAGGGCCCGTAGTGTCAGCTGAGTAGATGACACAAAAAATCCCGTTCACTGTCAAGAAAAAAAGATACCAACGGCTGCTCGCACAAATTCAGAAACACCTTAGAAGCAAAAGGCTTGTTAAGTGTTAAATAGATGGAGGCAAGAAGCAGACTTCCGACTCACAACTGAATGTTTACAGATGCTTGTTGATAAGCGCCGCGGGTTAACTCCACGTTTTGTTCAGTGGTTCAATGCATTCCAATGATAATTAGATCAACTTATCTTTTTCTGAACCACAGTTTTCGGCTTTGATTCGTTCGATTAATGGCGGACGAAACTGCGAAGGGCTTTCCTCCTCAACAATCAACACAACCCAATGGGTCCAATGACTTATTCATTTATTCACTCCAGTGTACAGGTAATAGTAAGGCTGATTAATTCTGGTATTAGCCTTAACAAACATTTTTATCATACTTTGTGCTATGTTTGAAATTATGTAGTAATTTGTCTCAACAGTGTAATAATTTGTCTCGACCACCTAATAATTTGTGTCGACCTTGTAGCACTTTGAATGAACGGCTTATAGTTGGTAAGGACCGTGTAATAATTTGCCTTGACCGTTCAATAAGTTCTTTCGACCGTCAAATGATTTTTGGAGACCGTGTAATAATTTGTGTTGACCGTGTAATAATTTGTTGGACCGTTTAATACTTTGTGTGGACCGTTTCATAATTTGTGTTGACAGTGTGTGCTGATAGGCGACTGAGGTTCTTCAAGCCATTGATCTGAGCCATAGCTAGATTGGTAAGAAAAGCTCGAGTGAACCATTAGTTCTCGGCCATAATATAATATATAATAATGTAAAGCCATTGAAAGTGCTGCTTCTAACGGATTATATTCAAGAAGCACAAAATTTTATATTTACCCGTGATTTTATTATGTGCAAAATTGATAACAAATAGATTTGCCTCAAAGATTTGCAGTGAATAAAACCCAACCACAAGAATCAACGTATGCCACAGCGGTTTATAAACTAGAATTTTTAAAACTATAATAATCATTCTCAAAAATGAATACAGTGATAATGTGACTATATAAAACCACGCAGTTCGTAAAAACTGTTTTTAGTGACATTATACGGATACACAAACAAGCACTGCAAATATGTTATGTTTATGTAAAGTGAAGCTGAACTAAGCCACGAAATGCAAGCGGTCACACAATTGTCCACACAATACAAGTGGTGTGAAGGAACAATTCGATTCTCCTATAACATTTTTATGAGGAATATTGACCCCGAGATAGAATTCTAAAATGGCTAACCTTTCAATGCATTTTTATTCTGAGTGGTAATGATAATCGAAATACAAAGAGAATAAACTATGTTTCTCCTAAATTTAATCTCTTTATTAGAACTGCTTTAAATAAAACTGCTTTAAAAAGAAGTATCTTGTGTATCTCTGACCACTTGTTAAGTACAAAAATTATTAAAATTGTTTTTATTTAGATTTCAACTTCAAATCTTCAAAATTTTTGCAAAGCTTTTTAATATGAAGATAGCATTTTCTATTTCAATTAAAATTAGCTAGTGTTCATTAATTAATATTAATATATATTAGAAAAATCCATTTACACTTACAAGAATGATTTGTTACTTAAATTACGTGCGTTAAAGAAGTTTCATCATAGATACGGTGTTCTCCGGCCTTATTTGACTGGTATTAGAAGAAAGTTCCGCATTCTCTAACGCTGATGGAGAACGCTCGTCTAGTTCTTTACAACCTAGTTTGTTCTCTTTTATATCCTGCAGATAATGAACTACTCGCTGCAGCTTGGGCGATGGAGAATAATTAACCCGTACACTAGCAGGTTTAAATGAGATCAAAACACACGGAGGATTTGTACGTCTCTTCACACTTCGATTAAGAAAAACAGGCAATGCTGAATCAGTTTCTGGTGTAGAAGATGTTGAGTTAGTCGAATGAATCTGGAATCTACAGTTTGCGGTGTCAGTATCGATTCTTTGTTTTCTTAACTGTACTTCTTGATTGCAGTTTTTAGTCATAGATGAGTGAAAAGTATCCTGCCTAGGAGTACCACCTTTCTCAAGTCTGAATATATCTCTGAACAGCTTGTGTATGTGTTCACAACATAACAATATACTCGATATTGTTATACCGAATACCAGTATAGCAAAATTCCCGCTTAGATTCTCCATCGTAATCGCTTGTGATCCAACAACTTGTTGTCGCAGGTCACATGTTTCGGGAGGCCAAAATTCCCGACGCCATGTTTCTATGAAACCGCTTTCTACAAGCTTCATTATTCTGTAAAAATGTGGTTACTATTTTGAATACGACTTCATAAATATGATTAACAATATATTGAATTTGATGTGACTTTATTGCAGATAAGACTATAAAATACAGCCAAATAGGGATTTGAACATGTTTAATATTATTTGACAACGTGTAAAACATAACACATTCTACACTAACATGAAGTTTTCTTTCTACTTGGTTGAAGATACACGAAGATATACATCAAGTGCAAAACTAATATTAGTTGGGTGTAACATTTTTTTAGTGAGAAATTATTTTATCGCCCGATTTTCCCTAAGTGATATTTTTTATACTTATGCACCATCAAAGTTCTTGTGCATTATCGGAGAACTTACGCATCATCAAAGTACTTCTTGTACGGCCACCCTTCCTGGACTGCGAATCCAAAGCCAACTTTGTAGAATTCCTCTTGGATAAAAGCTAGCTCACACTTGTCGCTTGATAGTGAATGAAGGTTAGTTTTGTCGCCTGAATATAAGCATGATATGACGTATTACAGTCCGTTTATGTTTATCAAAGAAAAAAGGTGAATAACGTGGCCCGGAGATATATTTATGCAACTAGGTAGGATATTAGCACCACTATATGTTGCACATATTTTTTCTTTAATGGCCATTTGCATCCCCTCCTCACCGGTGTGTACAATGTTACGATGGTCAGACTTGATATCAACCGAAATCTTCTCAGATATTTCATATTCTGTTGCCTATTGTGTATGACAATACTTACCCATATATGCATACTTCTCTTGGATGGCCTTCTGCACCCCCTCCTCACCGGACTGCACAATGTTACCGGGGTCAGACTTGATGCCCTCCCAAATCTTCTTATATATTCCGTCTTCTGCTGTCTAATGTGTTTTAAAAATATTGAAACAACGATTTAAGAATTGCAATTGCGCGGTAACAAATGTATGTATACTTAATCCTATACAGCAAATATAAGGACAAATATAAAGATCTTAATTCTGGCTTTTACTCTGGTTTTTATTTTTAAATTGTTTGAAATTTATAAATTTTACAAGTAAAAATTATAAAATTTTAAACAATTTAAGAATTAAAAAATATACCTCCGTGATGTATATATATATAGAATGATGTCATTCAAGAGAACGATTTATTTACTAACTTAAACAGAAAATACAGGGCTCTGTCTTTTAGTTTTACAATATTATTGCATATTTTGATCAGACGTTTGGCGGCTGTAGAAAGCAAAAAATGAAAAGTCCAGTATTTAAATGGACTCTTCATGCTCTAGCATGATTGTGAGCATATTATAATCTATTATTGTTGTTGATAAGTTTCTTGGATAACAACATTACCTGAAACAACATCATTTGAATGATTCCATCTTCTACGCCATATTTGTAGACATTTTGTGAAGTCATCTCGGAAAGTGTGTCAAATGGAAGCGGTATGTTAGTTATAGCAAGAAAAGCGATCAGATTCCCTGTCATAAAATACACAAAATACAGAATATGCAAAATATAAAACCATTATTCTCAATGTTCTGTTAAACATAATTATTACCGTCATTATTATTTTGAGGATGTTGCAGGCTGGCATAAGTTAATCTCAGTATTATCTTACCCGTATAGATACCGTACACGATGACGACAACAGCCCACCAGGAGCCCGCTATCGTCCGGCCCGAGAGAGTCTGCGGTTCCTCATAACCTCCTAGAAAACACACCGAAGTACATCAGGAAGGAGTTTTATGTGTTCTTAAAAGAATAAAAGAATAAACCATATCGCCTTAAATATAATAAATAACCATGCGTAATGAAATAAAGAAATAGCAAATTTTTGAATAAAATAAGTGAACTTAGCGCACATTGATTCTTTTTTGGTGTTAAACATAATGAAGTGTGTAAAGTTCTGTATACCTTGTTGCAAAAAGCCTCCAAAGACATACCACAGTGCGTTATGGAATCTATAGAATACATCATTCTTTGCCAGTGTGCTGTTACATTTGCTAATGTGTGTAAAACACTTTAGCAAAACAGAAACCGTTACTATTGCTGCTGTAAGCAATAGCCACACATGCCAGTGTAGTGGTCGGAATATCCAGCTATATAAATATAAGCAACACATGCTGTTATTGATAACATCACTTCTATGAATATCCAGCGTCATAAAATTAATACATCGACGTTGTAACAAAGAATTATTTCCAGAATGTTCGCTTGACATTTAAGAAGATATCATCCTTAACGCCAAGAACTTCATTCTTATTTGTGCCCCATAGTTAATAGGATTAATTGTATTAATATAGAAATCTCACCATACCAACCCGTGTTTCGCTTTTGTATAGATTTAATCAATTATTTTGTGAAAGTAAAAAAACAAAACAAAGTGACACCAACACTCCTATTGATGATAAAGAAAAGAAAACAAAGCGGAAGAAGATGAAAGATGCATCAATAACAAATAAATAAACATTGATATGACGTAACTAATCTCAGTGTCGGTTTCTTCTATAGTTAAAGATTAAATACCAAGGGCCCGTATTCAAAATACACTTCTACATTAGTTATTTCAGTAACAGAATCTTTTAGTTTGTATAGGCTAACACTGCTGACAGTACTAGAATTTGCTTACGAATATTGGTCCAGATTTCAGAAAAATGTAAACACGTAAATGATACATATCTTAAGGATTCAGTATCTTTTACGATCATATACACGTGCTTAGAAATCCAAGAAATGCTTCAAACATCACCTCCATTTTTCTGGATACATCAGGCTGCATGCAATATAAAACATTTATATATTTGAAACGAATTATGTATAGCGGTATACAAAATACAAACAGAGCTATTTTTCTACAGAAAGTCATAACAGAAAATATGCTAGAAGTTCCAGCCTGTCAGAATGTTCTATTTGCTACAACATGTTTAGTTTGACCTAAAACGTGGCTGATGCAAATTTCGATCTCTACAGCTTTGACTTTTTACAGCTCTTCTGTGACACTAGCTTAAATAATGCACACTATTTTAGTGAATAACTCATGACAAGTACATAAAACATAAAACCCCGCAAACCAAACTAATCTACGTAATGCAATACTAGTCAATCTAAAATGATTTGTTTGCTTGAATAAAAGTATATCATGATGCAAATTAGAAAGATAAAGCAGAGTGTATTGAGAGGAATAAAAGGTGTACGCACAATAGTTTGGGATCACTTTCAGTCCTTTTCACCAGCACTGCAGTGGGTTCTTCCCAAAACGGAAAAGTAAAGTCAACAACGGTGTCTCTATGGGCACTTATAGTTATACCACTCACTGCCATATCAACCTCCTGAAGGAATATAAAACAAATACGCAGATTGCAAAAAGATTGCATACATTCAAACATGCCTTTAGAATCCGGTAGGATTTTGCTGCATTAGTAAAGAAAAATTGAATGCAGAAAAGTATGAGAAAACCATGAAAAGACACAGGTCTCGCCAAGAGGTACACGTTTCATCAAGAGGCATACGTGTCACCAAGAGGTATACGATTCACCAAGAAACATACAACTCACCAAAAGACAAACGAGGCATACATATCACCAGCAGTCACACGCCTCATCAAGAGACATACGTCACACCAAGATTAATAGTTTAACCAAGAGACACATGGCACACATTTCACCAAGAGGCACATGTGTTGTCAAAAGACATACGTCTCACCAAAATTCATAGTTTAACCAAGAGACACATGTCTCACTAAGAGGCATGCTGTCTCACCAAGAGCCATACGCCTCACCAAGAGACAAATGTATGACCAAGTGACATACAACTCACCAAGAGGCACACGCCTCTCACCAAGATTCATAGTTTAAGCAAGAGACACATGTCTCACCAAGAGGCATACTTTTTTTGCCTTTGCACATGCCTTATCAAAAGACATACGTCTCACTAAAAGACATGCGTCTCGCCAAAAGATATACGTCTCACAGAAAGACCAGTTTGAATAAGAAATAAACAAGGGTTGCTTGCATTCAGTAAAAACAGTTTTGGTCAAGAAATCATCCGAGTTTGGCCAGATTATAAGTCGAACTTTATTGTCGCAACCCTTGAATTCATCTCCTCTTGGACCTGAGATCCGAAACATACCTTTGCAAACAGCTAGTGTCATAAAAATTTGAAGTTAATATCCTCCTAACGTGCTTACTGCAAATTGTGAAACACAGCTCTAAATGTTGTATTATTAAATGAATTTGAAAATACGGAAAAGGAATATTACGTTTAACTATAAAACACTGATTGATAACATAAACCTGAACCGACATCTGTGTTAACGTAATTGCTTTTTAGAACAAAAAAGCATTGCGAGGCGCTAATATTTTCTCTTTCCTATTTGTACATTACAATGGTCCTGCATCATGTGAGTTCTATTATTACGTTGCCACAGAGACACATTTTTATGAGCATATGTAATTTTGTTTTCTGAATGATGTATTTACATATATACATACGTATAAATATATATATTTTATTCAGCCCATGTTAACACTTTTAAAACTTTCATTTACCAAATTCGACAGTTATTTTAGTCTTGAACTGAATGATATTTCAATATTAAGTTATAAAATACAATTCCTGTAAATTCTTTTGGTTTGCGTTTTGTAAAGTTCAGAAATGATATCTTCAACTGCAACCACTGACGGACTCGCTAAGTACAACCCCTGAGGAACCCGCTCTGTACAAGCGCTGACCAACCCGCCAAGTAAAGCTACTTTTTAAGAATCTTTAAGGAAAGACAAATATTGCTGGATTTATGAGTCTTTTATTCAATACTACACATCAGAAAGTCGGAGAAGGGCAAGTGCAAGCATTTATAATAAAGAAATATAAACAATGTCACCTACCTATATACGTCTTCAATCAAGAAAGAGAGACATGAACATACACTGGGATATACATTGGATATATTATAAATCTATAATATATAATTGTATATTATAACAAATAATATATTACAATATGACAGACCCCCTCCCGGGAGCTATTCCATTGCTATTCCAGTTACTAAACCTACTTCACTACAATGTGCAAGCATTACCATTGACTACCATAAAATTCCATATGTCCCTTCGTTGAGGGATATGTAAAAATAATTTTACCTTTCTATAAACTTCTCCAATCATACCATTCCAAGTGTCATTCTCTAAAATCCCAAATTTTCCATCTTTTACGCCAAACATATTGTACCTAAAAGAGATAGATTTTTGTACTTGTGCATTGGCGTTACACGGCAACGTAATCCAAATGAGATAGGAATATCAATTCGACCAAACATAACATTGTCAAACCTATTGTGTTATTTTCATAATATATCTACAGAAGGGATTTGTTTACTCATAGCGTTTGCTTTGCTTTTATAGCATAAAGAGAATTATTATGTCATAAATATTTCTTTTACAATTTTTGTTTAATTTTCTGGTTTACAAACATTTGATGCCACTTTCTCAACAATAATAGTCAATTGTTTGTAACAGTGAGACCTGTTTCTGCAGTAGATTTGCTTCCTCGTAATGTCATAGATTAGTATAACGGTAAAAATTGCTTCAAATGTTTCAATTCTATAATACAACGATGCTATAATTCTACAGTACTATAATACAATGGAATTACCTGAAATTCAACTGTCTGGCTAACACATCCAACAGTTTCACACAAAGACCCGTGTAATATGGTGTGCCATCCCCGTGTCTTTCTATTATGACGAATGGATCGTACTGTGACGTAAGCAATACGGATATGTAACACAAGCCTTTATAACAATATTTATCATTCAGGTACCTTTAGATATCCCTATGTTTCTTTAATATGCTTATATATTCTTTTGTAAGTTATACGTTTACATACCCTCTTGTACACTTACACGTTTACATGCTCTCTGATATATTTATACATCTATCTCTGATTTTTTATTTAAAAAATAAATAAATACAAGGAAACCAAGTGGCAAATAATGCATTCAGAATGACAGATTCTTTATTTTAATAATCATTTATTATATTTACCTCAATTGTTACTATATTAAAATATCTGCCATGGAAACCTTGAAATTGCCTGGGAAAGACATGTGAGGCATTTTCTATGTCGCCTTGGTGATTGATTTTGGCCACTGTTGTTAATGGCCTGGGTGGTGTACAGTCTGACATACACTTTTTAATGTGAATCAAGTTCGGCCGACTCTAAAAGTGTACATTATTTGATCCACGCGACAACAAATGTCATAGTTTTTTTTACTGATATTATTGTTACTTTTTAATTACAGTTACAGTTATTATTACAGTCACTTTTTGAATGATATTATTATCTGCAAAATTTACTGATATTGAGTATAATCATCAGATAACTAGTACATTATATTAATACATATCTCCTCGTTTAACATACAATAATGCCATGATGTTAACTTAGACCTTTAGGGCTTCCACATCAGAATCATTGAAACAGCTTAGTAGGGAACCTCTTGCATATTTGCTATGGCGACTATCTACCCGCGACACCACGGCAATGTTATCCCCGTCTTGCATATATTCGCTGAGAAGCATTTCATCGTGCTTTGAGGTATTGGAGCGAATATCAATCATCCAGTTGTACTCGGGGCCTAATATATTCAAATAACTTCCCTGCAACATTTACCGAAATGAAATTAATACGTGACTTGACTTCAGAAATCTGAAGTACAAGGCGCAAATGCACTACATCATAACATAGATATCAGCTCTAGGAAGAAATAACTAATGCAATACATGTACAATCCATAACTAGCATTTTTGTAACTTGATAGCATCCACGTATTCCAAAAAATTGATGTCAATTACCTGATTTAGAAATAAAACAGCCTTATGTATATCTGTAGATATAATGAAGTTATGAATATGTGTCAACGTGTCATTTTGTACTAGTATTTGCTGGGCCTTGTACTCTTTGTCTGCACTGTCTCCAAATACTCTGTACATTCCCTTTGTGGAATGACTGATAATGTCGATCACAGGTTGTATAATTGCTTCTGAAATATAGAAATACTCCGAGATGTGTATAAACATAAAAAATTTAACTCGATTTAGTTAAAAAAGATAAATTTATAAGATATAGTTTATAAGATAAAGATAAATATCTCGTTTATATTCGTTGAAGAAATCTGCTTTATCAAATACTTTTTCTCTTTTATAACAATATTGATAATATTTCATTATACCACAATGTCATATAGAGATAGCAAAAAATAGCGAAAACAGTTTGAACGGACTACTGTAGCTTTTATTTAATATATTTTCTTTATATGGATAATAAATTAAGCAAAGTGAACCCTCTTCTATCAGAGCTACTAAAGAAGAAACCTTCACACCCAAACGCACCTTTATATAAATTGTGTGCATTTATAGCACACCCTGAGATATATTAATACCTCTGTTATGGTCATAGAAAATGGCGAGACTATTTGATCTGGTTGACTTTGTGATCAGCAGCACATTTTAGATTCTAGCTAGCTTTTTGTTACACAATGATATGTTATCGGATAGATTATTGTAGATTTTTAGTTAACCTTTGTTCTTTGTAGGAAAACAGTTTAAGTGAGGTGAGCATACTCCTGTTGATAATAAAAACATAAAGTAACGCACCACCTGCACTTTGATATATAGCTTGTACATTAATAACACACCCAAATAAATATTACCTTTTTCATAGTCATAGAAAATGGCAAGACTGTTAGCTCTAGTTGACGTTTTGATCAGCAGCTCAGAAAATACTCTTATGGCGTGTAAGTAAGCATTACATGTAGTCCACTCATGTATAATAGCATCCCAGCATGTATAAGAGCAAAGCCGTGTACCCATCATTGTTGTGGCTGTGACGTCATAGCATTGGAAGCACCACAGAACAGCGGCGATCCTGCATTGACTTTGTGCGCCATGACTGATCTGTTTTGCTAACAGTATTTAAAGTAATTATTGTTTAATTGAAAAATTTTATAAAGCCTTATGCAATAACATTTCTGTTTAAGGAAGTAGTCTAAACGACCAAAATACACGAAGTAGATCATTACAACTTGAATATTTAACAGTGTAATGGCATTCAAGTTTTATACATGGGTAAATTAAACAGCAGAGGTTAGCTTAAGGGGTAAAATACTTAGCGCAGGAAAATAAATGATATATCTTTGTCACAGTCAGACTATGAGCCATCCTCGCAAAAGTTAATTCGGCACTTAACTGTACATTGCACACCGGAAATCATTTAAAGTAACAGAAAGTTATTAAAACATAGAACAGTAAGCTATGCTAAAACAGAGTTAAGAAGTATTTTGCAAGCATTATTTAGAGCATTTACTATGTAATAAGGTATAAGGTTTGATTATTGACTTTCCTGTCATTGAACAAAAAAGGGAAATCCTGAATTATTTTTATCACAACAACGCTGCATTGAAGAGAGAGAGAGAGAGAGAGAGAGAGAGAGAGAGAGAGAGAGAGAGAGAGAGAGAGAGAGAGAGAGAGAGAGAGAGAGAGAGAACACACGAAACATCGTCACAGGATGATAAATGGGTATCTTAATATGCTTGTTGCATAATATGCTTTTATATGCTACAAGCAGTATCATTTATTCAGTTTGTCACAACAAATAGATATGGAATCTACCGGTCTAAAATAACATTCCTGTGTTTTCAGTGTCCCGCTTTCAAAAGCTTAGCTCATGACCTTTTCACAGAGTTCTGTTTAACAAATTTCTTGCATTTTCCGCCATTTTTTAAAAAAAAATTGACCTGTATTTATCATTATCAAACTGATTTCTACATGATAATTGCTTAATTTAATTTTTAAACAAAATTATCATACAGATATGGTAATCAGTTTATAAAAGAAGCCAATATTAGTATTTTCCACTGGGTCAAAAACATATAAACATCATTATTTATCGGTACTAATATATCACTGCTAACAGGCTGGCATCTGTACTTATTTAACCTTCTGTTATATATTAGAGAGTGAGGTCAAGGTAGTATATTACACACGTATGTAATGGACCCAAAGTTATGTTAATACCTAAACCGAGAACTTTCTTAAATCGTCGAGGGAAAACCGAAGGACGGTGCTGTCAGTGTGTAAGCAAATGCTGATGCTATACTGGGGTGTACTTTGTAGAATGTCACGCATGAAAAGGATTTAATATATGCTCTTACCTGCTATGTAAACATCAAAGGAATTCCAGCCTTGCACATAATGACGACGGATGCCACGATAGTCATTGTAGTCTCGCGTACCGTGCAAATAATGCTGCAGAAACAACGACGTCACTTTATCCCTTTCTTCTTTGATTAATGACTTATCTACTAGCACATCTGAAAGATGACGATGTGTTACAGCTTTAGTTCTTTTTCTGCGAAATTTAATAATAGTAATCATAGCAAAAAGGTAGGCATTTCTGGGTTATTTATCTGTTTAAGACAGGATTATGTGTTTGTCTGTATTATCATAGCGATAGAGTGTGATTTTAGTGTACTTTATATTACATTAAGGTTTTTATGTAAGTGTAATGCACTCACCACTGCGCGATTCGTTTTCAGGCTTTTCAGCACAAATTACCCAACCGTATTGTCTATACCTTTTACACTCAAGTTAGTGTGATTGGTTTAATTCATTACACCTTTACATTTTTGCATTGACATATTGCAACTTATTTCAAACAAGAGCTTAAAAACGCACAACAAAAAGCAGCAGTTTAATAATAGAAATAATAAGTACAAAATGCTTACGTAATGCTGATGCCATCACAGTGTAACATGTTATCAAAACAATCCTTATACCCATGAGCAAATCCATTATAGGAGTAATTACATATTCTTCATATTCAATATAAGCGAAATAATATTTCTTGAGATAAGCATAATTGTTGCATATTTTTAAATATGGCTAGTCATATATTTATTTTATTCTAGCAGATCCCCGTCAACAATCTATTTGCTAAAGGATTGAAGGGTTAGTTTGTTGCTAATTTCAGTGAATATTTTCTCCCGTCTTTGGAAATGTAGCTATTTTGAAATATATCTCTAAGATTTTTTCGATGTTCAATGTTTTCAAGCTGTCTAAATTCCGTTTACCTATACACTCTATTTGTTGCGATATCTGCTGCATTTATGGTTCAGGATTTTGCGTATCATTTGCATATCTTTGCAAATCATCCCTATTTTTAATTCTTATTAACAATTCTCAAATTGTCTCAAAAGTATTCTCTTTCTGTGTTGTTTCGGTTATAAAAGGATGTTTTCGTGTTATAGTTGTACAAGGTAACGACCCTACAGTTACATCAATGTTACACTTCGTTTGGATTCGTCCCATCATTGTCACACTTTAATGGGATTGGTCTCATCTTTGTTACACTTTTGATATGATTTGCCCAATTATTGTAACACATTGATGAAACTGATCCCATCATTGTTGCATTTTGTTGGGATTGTAACACGCGCTGTGTAATGTATAAAATTTATACAATAAAAAAAGTCTAAATCCTTTGAGCGATTTTTTGCAACAGTTTAAAGTCTTTTTTTATTGTGCGTTCCTTCTTATGTTTCCAAACATAAGTTCTCTTCTTTCTTTATCCTTTTTGCACCTTTTGTTTAAACTGCTAAGCTTCCTTTTCCTGTGAGCACACCCTTATGCGAATTAACATTCTTTGCCTCAAGCACACAATACTCAATGATGTTGCTTAGTTAACCAGAATAATGCATCGTGGATAGCACCACAGTTATGTCTCCAAACATGTCATTGTTTTGTGTGCAGTCGCGTTGAAGAAGTGTGGCATAATCGTACATGTATAACAATACGATGCAGAGTTGCCGCATGGTATTAACAATGCATAGGTATAGACACGATAGAATATATAATTGGTCACTTCTTCATTCAAAGTTCTCTTTTAACTTGTTATGTTGTGATTAGTATTAAAGAATATGTGTGTAACTGGTCAATAATTGTTCACGTATTAATGACACAACGAGATCCACATGTGATTCCTCATAATTTTGAATTCTGTCATTAATCTTAATGTAAAAATATACTTTTTTTATTTTAAAGGAAAAGTAAAGAAAAGTAATATATATATATACATATTTCATTGCGTTGCTTTCATTTAAGACACATGAACCTGTTCGGTCCGATCTTGTGAATATATAAATCAGGTAGCTACTGCATTCAATAACTTCCTGTATGACGTCCTATTTATTTTACATGCTTGTTTATTTTACTGTAGCTTTTTGCTTGATTAAGTAGAGCTTATTGTGATTTAACAATAACCAGAGACATTAATATTGAATATGAGAGACTGCTAGGAGCATTGATAGATATTATCGTGAAGTAAATGATCCAGACTTCACCCTTCAACAACGGTTCTTCCTTACATTTTTATAATGCAAATAAAAAACAAGAGCCGTATTTGGTTAACTCAAAAACCCCAGCTGGTTGAGCTTTTGGTTTTACACAAGCTCTTATGCAGTCCTGTATGTCTTATGTGTCGCATGCATACTTGAATCAGTAAAAATGTTACACAGTCACACCAGAAAAGTGATTGAATCAGGAAAACTGCTACACATTAACTCCAGACAATGTGAGGGAATCAGTAAAAATGCCATTGCAATTTTCGCCATGATTTCACGTACTCTTCTCAGTTGTGTTGCGTTGCTCACCTAAAACACGTTTTCAGTAATGCACAGGAGAAGTTTATTAATACTGGAAGAGCGCGAATGTTGCTGCTCGTATTTACCTGTGATGCTCTGTAAAAATCTAACACCGTTGTCTTTGCATACGCACCCGCAACCATCAAATAAATTGTCAGAACACAGAACTCTTAACGTGTGAGTTCTGAAGCAATCATGCTCCAGTTACTTGTGAATGACTTTAATATTTCACATCAAAATCAAGGCATTATAATTCACATTTTAATGGAAAGGATCTTAGGGAGCTTAATTCCTTGTGACATAATAGAACGCAATAATTGTGATACCAATAGGTCAGTTGTGGTGTTTACGTTTGTATATTTACTCTCATATATACTTTGTATATATACTCTTTGTATATTTTCTATATTCACGGTAGAAATATTAAACTCGCTCTCTCTAATATTTTATGTATATTTTCATTAAATCCCAGCAACTGACAGGACATTGCGACTTCTGTACACGTGATTATTTGTATACTGATGTTTTTGTCAATTTTGCTAAGAGTGTGGCATGATCATCATCATCATGACGCATGAAACAGATACACTTTAGTTACCACATCAGTAAGTAAATGCACCTTAGTTACCACGACACTAAACCATAGTTTACCATATAAGCTAATAGATGCCCATTAGTTACCAAACCAGTAAACAGATACGCATTACTTAACAATATCAGTTAATAGATGCGCATTATTTACCATATAAGCAAACCGATGTGCATTAGTTACCATATCTGTAAGAAGATACACTTTAGATGCCATATCAGTAAAAAAATCACCTGATATGTTACCATATCCACAAACAAAGTTTGAAATTTTAGGCAGGCAGTGCACTGTCAAGTTTTAGAGCGGTTGCAGTGGAGGAGGATAAAATGATTTTAGCTAAATCCAAAACGAAATCTTGTGAACTGGATCCCATTCCAAACTCTGTGTTTAAACAGTGACTCGGTGAATCATTACCAATTGTTTTGAAAATTGTGAATCTCTCATTATCAACTGGACATGTCCTTAATACTTTTAAAAGTGCAATTCCACTTTGCTTAAAAAGGATCACTGAATTTATCATGTCGAATTACAGGCCGGTCTCAAATCTCCCTTGTGTATCAAAGATTATAGAACAAGCGTTAAATGTTCAGCTATCTGAGCATGTTGCAAAGTTCTATGGATAAGCGACAGGCGGTTCTTACTACGCTCTTAGATCTCAGTGCCGCTTTTGATACTGTTGATCACGACATTTTATTACATCGCCTTAAGCAGAGTTTTGGAGTAACCGGTAGGACGTTGAATTGGTTCTCCTCTTACCCCAAAGGCACAACTTGATGCAGGATGTCATCAAGGATACGTTATCAGGACTATACGACCTGCTGTGCTCTGTCCCTCAGGCATCCACATTGCTACCTCGCTTGTACACACAATTTGTAGGTCTTTTATAACGGATCATGTTACTCTGCTACAATGGATATGCTGATGATACACAGCTTCTAAAAGCTGTTTCACCCAGATTCTAAGGATCTTGTGCAGAATGACATAATGCAAATAGCAGATGTACTTTCAAATAATAACCTTATGCTCAATAGGAATAAAACTGAATTACTCATTTTGATCAGCAGTCACTATGAACGATACATTTTGGTCAGCAGTCACTATGAACGATACATTGACATTGAGTCTTTGGAACTCGGAGATGAAATCGTTGTGCGTACTTCGTCGGCTCGAAATCAAGGGGTAAATATGGATACAACATTATCCTTAGACGAACAAATGAAATCCGTCTGATCTCGATGTTTTTATTATCTGAATCGGATAAAAAGCATTAGACTATTTTAACTGTGCTCTTGTTATTAGCCGTCTAGATTATTGTAATTCGCTCTACATTAACTTGCCAAAATATCTCCTTCAGCGCCTTCAAAGTATCATGAACTGTGCCGCCCGTATAATCTTAAAATGTAAGAGAGAAGATAGTGTTAGTCTGGATGTAAGACACTTGACTGGTCTATCCAATTTCGAATTAAATTCAAACTCTCCTGTATTGTTTACAATCCCCGGATAACACCGCAACAGAATACCTATCGGATATGTTACTTCCTGCCCGTGCCACTAGAACCCGTGCATCTTCAGACAACCTTCATTCAGTACCAAAAACTAGTAAAATCGATGTTAGGGCTCTCGAGGACGCAGGCCCAAGAACGTGGAACGAACTGCCAAACATATAGGGAACAGGCAATCGTTGTTTTGTAATAATAATAATAATAATAATTATAATTATATTTATTTCAATTGACAAATCTATGATTTTACTGAATAAAAAATTCTTTCCGAAACTATTGTATGTTTTAACCTGGAAATACATATTTCACAGAATGACGTTTTCATTGGTACATTTTTGGTGTGTATACCATAATTTCGAAACAATAGATTTAGAGTTTTCTGTACATTACAAGTTCAGCACAAGATTAACGATTGCGAAACAACTAATCGAAAGTTACAATTGGAGTTCATAAAACGGCAATGGCAACTGGCCATCTAAAAATACGCTAATAACAAATGACCGTCGCAAAATGTCAGTGAAAATTCTCCACCGTAAAGCGCAATGCCAATCATCATAAAACCCCAATGACAACTGGCTATCATAAAACGCCAATGACAACTGGCCATCGTAAAACCCCAATTATAACTGGCCATCGAGAAACGCTAATGACAGCTAGTCATTGTAAAAGTCCAGTGACAAGTGACTATCGGAAACCGGAAATGACAACTGGCCATCATAAAACCCCAGTCACAACAGACCATCGTAAAACTACAATGAAAACTCCCCATTATAAAAACCAATGACAACTGGCCATCATGAAAACCAATGGAAAGAGACCATCATGATATAAAATATGCTGATTTAGCAGCTGCATTAAAATGTCACAATTATTTCAGATTATGAAATACGTTGTGGCAGGAAGAACTAATTAATTTAGGCCGTTGTTCACTTTTCCTTTCACAAAGCAATAGACAGCTGACGGCGTAGCAGTTACCTTTTGTTTTGTGGTTAGCAGAAACAAATGTATCACACGGTTAGTTTACATAATGCTGTCACTGCAATGCCGAATATAGTTACAGAACTGTCGTTTAGGCCCGTAAATAGAGAACCACTTTTTTTAATCTATTAGATCCGGCTTCACATATCGGTGTAACTGTGATGCCAAATATAGTCATAGAACTGTCGCTCCGACCTGTAAATAAAAGCACTTTCTTGCTAATTTATCTATTAGATCCGGCTTTACCTTTTTAGCATTGCCAATCATTATAGTTTTAACCGTCCGCTATAGGAAATCCAATAGGAAATTACCGACAATAAAAATAAAAATAGCCAGATAGATAGACAGACAGATAAACATAGAGACTGACAAATAGATAGATACAAAGACATAAAGATGGTCAGATAGTTCAACAGATAGATAGATGGATTGACAGGTAGATAGACAGATTGATAGATAAATAAATATATGGACAGGCAAACAGGTCCCTAAGATATTATACTTATACCTGTAATTGTAGTGTGTTGATTTTGTAGTGACGTAATGTAATCACTCCCAAGTTTTATAATAAGAAACAAGAAAAAATAAACTGACATCGAGTGCTGTCGAGAGCTCTGTCTTTTGCGTTATGTAACGTAGCAATTAAAGAAAATGTAATTAATAGTAATTTCTCAGAGAATGTTACACGTTAAAATATAATTGCTATTTTCGAATAAAGAATACCGTATCAACACGACAGTCAGCCTTCTTTCTTACCTATCTAATCACCTTCCAACCTATCTATCTACCTGATTACTTACCTCCCTACCTCCCTACCTCCCTACCTCCCTCCCTCCCTCCCTGCCTACCTTTGTAGCTAGCTAGCTACCTAACTATCTACCTAAATACCATCGTACTAGCCATTACCTACCTTCCTACTTTCCTATCCACTAACCTACCTTCTCACCATTCTCCCTACCTACCAAGGAGTCAACCTACCTACCTAGCTGTATACCTATTGACCTACCTAACTTCCTGCCTACTTACCTATCTACCTGCCTACAGACCAACCTACCTACCTTCCTACCATCCTTCCTAGCTACCTTCCAACTCACCTACCTACTTACCATCATACCTAGCTCTGTTTCAGTGCACCTACCTATGAAACTAACTGTTACATACCTACCTGCGAGAATACTAACCTATCTACATGCCTATCTGTCATCCTACTGACCTACCTTCTTCATTACGTACATACCTACCTGCCTACATACCCAAAGAACCTTCCTACCTATTTACCAACCTACTTACCTAACCCACTACCTTTCTACCAACCATCGTACCCACTTACCTACCTAGATACTTACCTACCTAACTACCTAATAACTGCCTATTCACCTTCCTACCTATCTTTCTACATATCTACCCCTCTGCCTATCTTCCTATCTGCCTCCTTACCTAACTGCCTAACTACCATCCTATCTACCTACTTGCATACTTAACAACCTGTCTTCCTACCTACCATCCAAACTTCCTACTTGCCTACAAACCCAACTACCCACCTTCTACCCACCTTCCCTCCTACCTACCTACTTACTTTCTTACCTAACTACCTATCTACCTGCCTACCTACCTACTTACCTTAACCACCTATCCACCCGCTAAACTAGCTACATACCTACCTTTCTATTTACCTACGTACCTAACAACGCAGCTACTTATCTATCTACTTGCCTACCTACATATCTACTTGCTTAACTAGCTACCCAACGCCATACCTACTTAGCGATCTACCTACCTTCCAAACTACCTTTCTACTTACCTACATATCTACCTCCATGTCAATCTCCGCACATGCCTCCTTACCTACATATCTACCCATCTACCTACCTTCCAATCTATATTCTCACCTAACTATTTGTCCATCTACCATTCTCCTTACCTACTTACCTACCTAACTACCTGTCTTCCTACCTACCTACCTACCTTCCTACTTGCCTGTAAACCCAGCTACCGACTTTTCTACCTACTTATCTACCCAATTTTCAACCTAAATACCTACTTACCTTCTTACGTACCTATCCATCTACCTACTCATCTACCTATTATCTACCTACTTAACTCCCTGCCTTCCTATCTTCGTACTACCTCCCTACCTACCTTCCTACATATTTACCTACTTACCTTTCTACATACATGCCTATCGTCCAACCTACTTACCTACCTTCCTACCTACCTACCTACTTACTTTCTTTCCTATCTGCATCCCTTCCAACCTACCGGCCTACATGTTTTCTTAAAAAGTATTCTCGACAGCCCCAGTGGGCGTTAATTTAAAATTCCGTGATAAGTGATCAAACCCACCGCATCCGCTTACCACCCCGAGCTATAATCGAACTCGGGACCTTGAGATTGCCAGACCAACGCTCTAACCAACTGAGCAAAGCGTCATCCCGTCCTGCCTTCCTACCTACCTACCTACCTACTTACCTACCTTTCAACTACCCACCTACGTACCTTCCTACCTACTTGCCCACCTACCTCTCTACCAACCTACCTACTTATCTATCCACCTACCTACTCCTACCTACCTTCTCACCTACCTACCTATTTATCCACCTAACTACAATTGTACCTGCTTACCTACATAACTACCTACCATCCTATCAACCTACCTACCAACGTATCTATCTATCTATCTATCTATCTATCTATCTATCTATCTATCTAACTTCTTACCTACCTACCATAGTATTTTTCCTCCTATCCGTTTTCCTTTCTGATCACCCATAGACTGTACCCAGCTTTTATTATTCTTTGGTTCAGATAGACCAGATCAACGTTTATCACGAGTGTATGGTCTTCCTTAAACCCTCTCCCTCTCCCCACGTTTGACTGGTAAACTCGCTACTTAGGGTGAATTTTAAAGTTGAACCTCACCTTTATTTGCCAATTGGTGTTTTCATGGGATGCAAATGAAGAGCGCTGCAAAGCTTCTTCCCGACTGAATAAAAGTATGTTTGAAAACCAGCCACACGATTAGCCTGTTGCTTTTTTAGCTAACCAAACACTACTCTTGTTTATATTTGCGGGAAAATTGTTACGTGATACCATTGTCAGCAAGAGGCGCCGTTGAAGGGCTTTAGCAAAATATTTGCCAATGCTGCTAGCGGTCTCTCACATCCAATATTCACATCTCTGTTTATTGTAAAACCACAATAAGCTTTGCTTAATCAAGCCAAACCGTGCCTACTGGTTTCAGCAACTCCTGAGCTTGTTACAAAAAGTCTCATATTTACAAAATTGTACAACAGAAGTAAGTTTTAGATAAATTGTATAATGCATTACAAAATTATCTATAGAAATATTTTCCAATACAGAAAAATGCTCACTTTTACAATAATGAAAATAATAACAGAATCCATAGTATCTTAGAAACATAGATGTCATTTTAATACTTTTTATACCTCTCTCTCTCTCTCTCTCTCTCTCTCTCTCTCTCTCTCTCTCTCTCTCTCTCTCTCTCTCTCTCTCTCTCTCTCTCTCAGATTAGTACAAGTGTTGGATTATGTCACATTTTTCATTTGCTGCAGGTAGCAGCTGTCTACAAAAAGTGCGTCGGCCTTTTCTGTTTGTTGAAATAGCTGTAGTGCTATTCACGGTGTATTAACTCTGGTTACTTAAGCGACATCATTGAACACCCGCAAGCCGGCAGCAAAGAATACTAGCTGACAGAATGTGTGCTAGCGGGAGAAGGAGAAGAGAAATTAAGGGATGTATTATAAGGCGCAAGAAGAAACACACGATGAAATAGAAGTTGAAATATGTAGAATGGTTGCAGGAAAAAGATTGCAAAAGTGCGGAGTTTAGAAAAGGATTTGAAGCAGGGAAAAAAATAGCATGCATACTGAGACTTTACACGTCTTCGAGTGCAACAATGATTCAATTATATGGTTTGTGAGATAATACGAAGAACAGCACTTTATATTGTAAACAAAATAAATGAGAAATATAGGAGACAAGGCTAGAAAAAAGATGGTTTTTGATTAATCTAGATGGATTGTAAGACCGACGGAGCAACATTTGAAATATTTGGTAAAATCTTAAAAATTGTAAGGTAACTCGAAGACTTGCCTGAAAGAGTTTAAAATTTTATTCGTAGAAAATGTTGGCAAATGTTAAATACACACTGTTAATCTTAATAATTTATTAAAATCATAAAAAAACAAGCAGTACAATTTGCTTCATTTGAAAGTCTATGACGATGTATCCATATTAAGCAACAGTTGTTTCACACTTGTTGAACATATGAAGTATCTATTGGATAAATTCATGGATTTACTTGTCGTGACAGCAATTCTCATTGCTTTCATAACACCTCACACTGTGTTCGGATCAGCTTTACGTAAGTTTCTGCTGTTGTTGCATTTACTGTAATAATAATAATAATAGTAATAATAATAGTAATAAAAATAATAATAATAATAATAATAATAATAATAATAATAATAATAATAATAATAATAATAATAATAATAATAATAATAATAATAATAATAACAAAATGTAACAACTACCTTTTATTGCTACTTAAGCATGTTATTTTATGTAAGCCTGGAAACTTCTTAGAGGAATTTAGCGAAATGCAAAATTAAACGGAGAAAATAAGAAATGTACTTGAAAACACCTGAATTAAAAAAATGTCCACGTTAAGCTTTAAGATACGTGATGCGTGTAATTTGCCTTAGTTCAGGAGGTCTGTTTGTAACTTTGGAATAAAAGCTCCTCATTTCTATGTTCTATAGTTGTTTATGCATGCGAGAGAAAAATGAAAATAGCTCATAACGTGGGGTGGGGAGCGATTAGATAGAGAATAGGGAGACGTTACTACGCAGTGTCGCAGTGTAACTTCGTTACGCCACATCCAGGAAAGCAAATTAGAAGACGACCGCCATGCCAATCATACACCTTGACGCATTATTAGTATCTAATGTATGTATGAACCAATAACAGATGATGAGATTAGGTCAAGGGAGGATTATTCAATTTTAAGAAATCAAGTGACGTAGCGAGTTGAAAAATCAAACATTTTTGGTCAAAACATGCAATTCAACAGTCTTCTTTTTTTCGAGCTGTGGGTGAAGGTGGGGGGGGGGGGGGGGCTAACCTTCAAAAATCTAAAAATCACTCGAAGTATCTAGTTTTTAGTCAAAACGCGAAATAAACAGTCTATCTTTTTGTTGAATTTAGTGGGGAGGGAAGAAAGAGTGTAACCCTTGGATCCCTTCCAGGATCCGCCTTTGACGCATGTTGACGCATCCGTGATACAGGATTTGATGAAGGGAGGTGGGTTGGAGGGTTAACTGGTACTAACACATGTTGAGTTGTTACTATAACTTAATGCAAACATGCACAGGCTTTGGTGAAGGTAGTTGGGTTGGAGGGGACTAACTCTTGTATCCCCTGGTACTAACGCCTGCTGTCTCGTTAGTATAACTTCATGCATACCTCTGCTTTATGGATGTTCTTAATTTAAAGTATGCAAATAATGAAGTAATATCGCTACATTTACAGTGGATCCTCTGAAATCGGACCACCCTTTGGAAAGGATAAAATGTGCCCTAATTCAGAGGTGGTCCCATTTGGGAGACTTGGTCCTACTTGGGTAAAGTTTTGGGGGTTGACCGCAGATTCAAGTTTAATGTCCATACACAAAGAAAGTAATAGTCATTCATAATAACATCTATTATGTGTCAACTGTATAACAACTTGCATGTTATAGACACACACAAGCATTCTATTTTGCATACTTTTGCAACTATATTTAGCAAACGAGCCCAGTTTTGTTTCTACCGAAAGTTTGTCCGTAAATCAAAGAGTTTCTGTGAAAATAAAACTACAAAGTAGTCTTTTTACTTTGAATCAATTTAGTCTCATTAATTACCTCAATTTTGTCTTTAAGACTAATGTCTTTTTCTCTGCTTTCCATTTTGCGAAAGTTTTAACAATTTTTTTTCTTTTTTAAATTACCTTTATGTGCTTAAATCGACATTTAATTGTCATTATGAATTCGATGGCATTTGGTTCGGCTTAAATACTAAAAGAATAGGCGCCGCATAAATTAAGATGTCTTGGGTTTATATAGTGTCAGCCGCTATTGTTTAGACAAGATACAAAAGTATAGACTGACAGTGGTCTGATCACAGGCATTTTGAGGGCTCGGGACCGAAAAAAGAGGTCCGAAGTGGTCCGATCCGATGTGGTCCCAGTTGGGAGTTTTCTTAACTATTAAATTCTATGGAGCGCACGGACCGAAAAAATGTGCCCTAATTCAGAGATGGTCCCAAGAGGGAGGTGGTCCGATGCCGAGGTTCCACTGTACTTTACGCATACTGGTTGTGTAATTCTACTTTACAGAGTCAATGTTTACATTAAGGACACTCGTAGTTTACTTTACTGACACTCGCAATTTACTTCACAGATAGTTGTTGTTTAAAAGGTATAAATACAAAATTAAAACAAAACATCATCGTCCTGTTTCAGATGTGCTAGTTGATAGTTCATTAATTAGAGAAGAGGGTGATAAAGTGACGTCAGTCCTTCAACAGCTCCCTGCATGCGATAGAGGAGGCTGGAGTCACCACCATAACATTCGTCTCCATTATGTGCCAGGCTGGAATTCTTTTGATCTTTACACAACAGGTAACATCATGTACTAGCAGCCTTTTATGCTTTACAGTCTACAAAGTGCCTCGGGCGGCCAATTGGTATTATATGTGTGACAGTCCGTATCCAACATACTTGGGGAAGGGGTGTTTTATTCTGAGGCCTTACGCGGTTCGCGCAAAGTACCACTTTTATTACAATAAGCCGAATCACTGAATTCAGTTGGGATAAGGATATAAAGAAATGATAGGGGAAAAATGGCATAAATCAACAAAATTCTATTTTTCCAGAAACATATCCACATGTTGAATATTAAAGGGACTGAATAATATTTAAAATAGTTTTTAAAAGATCATATGATGGCTTTATAAATTTGAAATTGTGCATGTTGAAAGAAAAGTAGAATTTCGATGTTTTTCCCTTATGATTGCTTAATTATTTATCCTCAAAAATGTGCAGTCGAAACAACCCCTCCACCGGAAAGACCCAAAATTGTGAACTGGCTTATACGGGATGTCTAATTATCATCCAGTACTCCGTGTTTTCTACAAAAAAGGGAAGAGGGGGGTTCTTTCCGAATTGCATTCCGCATTTGGATATAGAGGGAGTTTTATTTAATACACTACACTCAAGAACCAGATTTACAGGTGAATTGTTTGTGAAAGAGACAAGCAATGAAATTGCAAGGTTGTGTTTTACTGAGCATGAATAACGCTTTAATGTGATCAAAAGAACAGCTGACACCGGATGGCAACGGATGTAAAGCTTGTATTTGTTGTATTTAATGAAACAAGCATCTTTTAATGGAACCATTTGTCATCCCATAATAATATCTCTGGCTTTATCTGTATTAAATATCAGCGTTATTATTGTTTAAATATGAACACAGTTCGAGTTAAATCTCGAACACACACACACACACACACACACACACTTATATATATATATATACATATATATATATACATACATATATATATATATATATATATATATATATATATATATATATATATATATATATATATATATATATATATGTGTGTGTCTGTGTACATATATATGTATATATATACATATATATCTGTATCTGTATTATCTGTATATATATCTTTATCTGTATTAAATATCAGCGTTATTATTGTTTAAATATGAACACAGTTCGAGTTAAATCTCGAACACACACACACACACACACACACACACTTATATATATATATACATATATATATATACATATATATATATATATATATATATATATATATATATATATATATATATATATATATGTGTGTGTGTGTGTACATATATATGTATATATATACATATATATCTATGTGTGTGTTTGTGTGTGTTACAGGCAAACTGTCAAATCATGAAGTTAGCAAAGTTCAAGCACTTTGTAAAGTGCCTGGTTCAGTCAGCCTAAAAGTTCAGCCACTTTGTAAACAGCCTGATTTTAAGATTTTTTCTCTGAGAGTACAATCTGGATCAACTCCATACTTTATAAAAACTTGTTTGTGTCCCCAAAAGGCCTTGGTTTGCAAGGGAGCCAAGTTGGATTGGTCGAGCTTCTGAGTAGGTAATTGAGACATTAACATTATAAATTTCTCATAGCAACAAATTGTCATAATAAAGTAAGATAAAATTTTTACGACAAACAAAAGTTTCAATCAGCTAAAATATTTTTACCACTGATGGGTGTGATTAGAAAAAAATGGCTACGACGTGACCAATTTGGAAACGACTTGACTTGGGTAGGAGTTGACCATTCATGTCGTTTAATTGTTGCTGAAATGTAAATAACAAATTGATCTCCTGTTTCATTTAGTACAGCTACAGCAGATTATTAAGCCATAAAATACTAACAATTGGAAACACTGCAATGTAAATTCCATTTCAGGCAAACTGTCAATTTTGGACCCACAAAATTAGGCACTTTACAAAGTGGCTCAATATTTTCACAGATTACAAAATGTCTGGCTGGATCAGGCAATTTACAAAGTGTCTGTAAGCAATCTAACTTGACAGTTTTCATGCAACACACGAAGCAACCGCCGACTAATCTTGTTATTTTGTAAATTATTGACATTAAGATGGTTGTTTAATATCACTAGAATGTGGATATGATAAATAATGATAAATATATGATAAATATAGGCATCTAACACAACGTATTCAATTAAAATTCATTAAGTATTGTTTGGCATATCGTTCAGTGAAGCGGATAAAGCATGGATCACAATGCTGGATTGCTGTTGTTCTCTGGTGCACACAATGCTATGACGTCACAGCCACAAAAATTAAGGGAACACGGCTTTGCTCTTATACATGCTGGGATGCTATTGTACATGAGTGGACTACATGTAATGCTTACTTACACGCCATAAGAGTATTTTCTGAGCTGCTGATCAAAACATCAACTAGATCTAACAGTCTTGCCATTTTCTATGACTATGATAAAGGTAATATTTATTTGGGCGTGTTATTAATGTATACAAGCTATATATCAAAATTCAGTTGGGTGCGTTACTTTATGTTTTTTTTATCAACAGGAGTGGGCTCAACTCCCTTAAACTATTATCCTACAAAGAACAAAGGTTAAATAAAAATCTACAATATTCTCGTCCATCCTTTACAAATCATTATGCAACAAAAAAACTAGCTAAAATCTAAAATGTTCCTAAAATTTTTGTCCCTTAAAATAAAATTAGCTAAAAAGTTAAAATATCATTGTGTAACAAAATGTAAGCTAAAACTATGATATTCCTAAAAACATAAATCTCAAAGCTAAAAATTTCTGTGCTATGATATCATTATACAACAAAAAGTTAACTAAAGTCTACAATATGTCTAAGAATTTCTATCCTGTAAAATATCATTGTGTAACAAAATGTAAACTAAAACTATGATATTCCTAAAAACATAAATCTCAAACATATATATATGTTCATGAAATGTCTAAGATTTTTATGTGTATCTTAGTCATATATCTTTCTCTCTAATTCAATCTAGCTCGGTTGTGATATATATATATATATATATATATATATATATATATATATATATATATATATATATATATATATATATATATTCTTTTCTTTATTTCAGAAGCAATTATACAACCTGTGATTGACACTCTGTGCCATGCCACAAAGGGCATGTACAGAGTATTCAGAGACAAAGAGGCCAAGCCACAAGAATTCCAAATACCGTTCATAAACGACACATTGTCACATATTCATAACTTTATCATTTCTACAAATATACAGAAAACTGCTTTATTTTTAAAGCAGGTACTCGGTATTAATGATTTTAAAAATAATCATTTTATTGATGCTCCAGAAACTATAGAAATGTACTGTAAATTTTGGGTTGTATATTAACGGTATTTATTATTTCTATCTGGAAGAAGCTGATATTCCTGCTAACTAGTGGTGTATTGATTTGCGAATTGTGCTTCGCATTTCTGAAAAAAAGACAAGAGTCAAATCTCGCATTAATTCAATTTTTACGATTGTTTCAGGGAAGCTGTCTGAATATATTAGGTCCAGAGTATAACTGGATGATTGATGCACGTTCAAACACCTCAAAATACAATGACTTGCTTCTCAGTGAGTACATGCAAGATGGTGATAACATCGCCGTGGTATCTCGAGTTGAAAGTCCTCATAGTGAATATGCAAGAGATGTCCTGCTAAACTCCTTGAATGATTCAAACGGGGAAGTGCGGAAGGTACATGTTTACATGCATATTTGCAACATTGTATATTTGGCGTCTCTGTTATAATTTTGGCATAAATAGGACATATTCTAATAGAAAATAACAGAAACGTAAATGAATGACCAGATAATCCCCAATTTACAGCACAATTTACTGAATGATAATAATGCACACAAGCAAATAGTAGGTTGTTGTTTACTATTTACTTCAAAATAGTAAATAGTTGCGTGCTTGAAAATAGTAAGCAGTCGTGTACTTGGAAATAGTAAGGAATCGTGTACTTGGAAAAAGTAAGCAGTCGTGTACTTGGAAATAGTAAGCAGTCGTGTACTTGGAAAAAGTAAGCAGTCGTGTACTTGGAAATAGTAAGTAGTCATGTGCTTGAAAAATTTCAACTAAAGCTACAACGAACTTTACCATCACGGGTGTATAAACTAATGTTTACTTTTATTGTCAGTCGGACTTACTGCATGTGAAAAAGTGCATGTCAGACTGTACGCCACCCAGGCCATTAACGACAGTGGCTAAAATCAATTACCAAGGAGATATGGTAAATGTATCACATGTTTTCCCAAGAGAGTTTGAAGGTTTCCATGGCAGATACTTTAACATAGTTACTCTTGAGGTAAATCTTATTGATTAGATAAATAAATGAAGAATCATTACCTCTCAATATTTTATTAGCTAATCATCCCTTTTCGTATCTTGTTAATTTTGTTGCCTAAAGCGAACACTTATATTTAGATTCAATTATGAAACATGTAATCTTATGTTATACATCTATAATAACCTACTTCAACAATTCCGATAAACTTAAAAATAAAGACAAAGAATATTTTCTAAGATTAAAGAATGCGAAAGAATGTAAAAAGTACGCCAATATCCTTTTGAAATGCTCTTACTGAGTAAATATTAATAAAAGTTTATATGTAAGAATTACAAGGCTGTATGGGTACGAGTGTGACAAAGGTGGTTGCTATAGCTTACTTATTTGCATTGTTTATGTCACAGTACGACCCATTCATCATAATACAAAGATATGCCAATGGCACGCCGTATTACACTGGTCTTTGTGTTAAACTTTTAGACTGTTTAGCCAGGCAGCTGAATTTTAGGTAATTGTAGTGTTGAAATATGAAAAAAAATTGAGTTTAAGAGACAGCGTCTGTATAAATTTGCTACTATTACTGCTACTACTACTACTACTACTACTTGCTAAAACTACTCCTGTTAAATTTAGAAGGTGGAAAAGTGCAAAAATCTATCAAAAACTTCATTATGTATTATTGGCATTTGTCAGTAAAATATAATCCAGAAATGGTATTGGATGAAATATTCACAAGGGAATTTCATTATATTCTAACTATGCAATTAAAAAGTAAAAATAAAGCGGACCAAAAATATATGCAATGATAATAAATCCGCGCGGTGGTAAAAAAACAGTAAAATATCATATTTCATTTATGTCATATCTGTTGCCTGGCAACACCAACAATCGAAAACAATCCATACCTTTCAGGTACAATATCTTTGATGTCAAAGACGGGAAATTTGGTATTTTAGAAAATAATACCTGGAACGGCATGATTGGAGAAGTTTATAGAAAGGTAATATTAATTATTATAAATCGCGAATTGCATCAACGAAATTTGATTCAGACACAACATTTATTTTTTGCAGTCAATTTTCCTTTAATGATATAACATTTAAAGCGTTGTGTCAATATTTATATTAAACACAACAAACAGAGATGAAGCAGACTGTGTGAGCACTTTATAAACCTTTTATTACAATATATAATTGCAAAATGGAATTGCAGTCATTTATTTTGTAATCGTCTTATTATCGTTCAGGAGGTAGATATGGCAGTGAGTGGGATAACAATAAGTGCCCAGAGGGACTCAGTCGTTGACTTTACTTTTCCATTTTGGGAAGAACCCACCGCAGTGCTGGTTAAAAGAACTGAAGGTGATCCCAAACTATTGTGAGTGTAAATATTACATATCTTATCATCGTATGTCTGCTTTGTAATGTGCGCCTCTGGTTTCATTTGAATAAGTCATTGAATGAATAGAGCTGCATTGTTTGGATCAGTTTAATTTGCAAGTTCTTGATGTTTTCCGTACTTATCATGTGTTAGTCACATAAGTAGTCCTTTTGTTAACTATTTTGAAGAATTGTGTTGCAGAATTAGTTTTCATAGTTGTTCTCAAATTTAAATTTTGGTGTAAGCTTTTAGTATATACTATATTGTGCAAGCAAAAACCAATAATAGCAAAGATACAAGCATTGCTAAAAGAACTGCGTATTGAATGTAGAAGTGTGTTTACTTTGTATTTCGTAATGGATTACCACTCAGGTTGTAGATGCTCAAACTTGTTGAGATCAATACTTGTTCCGGTCATACTTTAAATCAAACTAAATTTGTAAGACATGCAGCAATAATCTGTCTTCTAGCATAAACATAATTCTGGTTAATAGGAACTCTAACGTATTTGTAAGAGGCCTTTCAATAGATAAGTGACTCTGCATATTTTAACTGTATTAACATGTATTAACTTTATAAATTTTTGATATTGCATGCAGCTTCTATTATTTGTTTTATTCTAGCATAGACATAATTCTAGTTAATAGGAGTTTTAACAAATTTGTAAGAGGACTTTCAGTTGATCAGTTGATTAGTGACTATTGTGAATATTTTATCTAGTACTATACATAGCGTGTAATAACTGTATAAATGGTTTATACTGCATGCAGCCTGATGTATCCAGAAAAGTGGAGGTGATGTTTTTGAAACATTTAATTGCATTTCTCAGCATAATGTTCTTGTATATGTCCCCAGTAGATCCTGTATCCTTAGCACATGTTAAGTTTTAAATATTTTCATTTGATCAAAGATCTGGGCCCATATTCATATTAACACTGGTTCTATTACTATCCAATACAATCTAAATGATACCAGTAGTAAAACGAAGGTGATAATGCAATATGAGTACGGACCCTTGTATTTGTTTTTAACTGTGGATAAAAGCAGCATTCGTTTCACAAGATGTGCTTGGTAGTTTCTGAGGATATGATTGGTTGTTTATGAAGGTGTGCTTGTTTGCTTATGAAGATGCCATTGGTTGCTTGTGCCTATTTTTCCGCTCTCAAGCCGCCACAATAAAAGGCTGTGCTACCGTATTCTGTTATACTTTTTCTGCTCAGTGATCGTTGTCGTTATTAGTTTGAGCCAATCTTCTTTGTATATTCTATGTGACGAATTCTTTGTCAGTTTCTCTTTAAAATATAATTGATCATATCGATACAAAATGTCGGTTTTTGGTTCGGTAGGAGTCACAATGCGGTACGAGTTGTTGCACATTAAGGTAGATTACCTCTAAATGTCAAGTGAGCATTGTGAGGCGTTTTGAAAGTGACGTAATTAACGGTATTTACTGTTTATCAATAGAAGTACTGGTGTGACTTCTTTCTTTTATTTAGTGTATTCTTAAAATGAAGTATTTTTGCCAGTTTCTCTTTCACAAAATAAATCAATTCCAAAAAGGCTTAATGTGGTAAAGGTATATATTTAATACAATGAATTCTATATTGCATATTAAGTTGTGGAACAAAAATAAAATAAAAAGAATTTCTAGAGGTCAAGGTTGATTTCTTCTTAAATGTCAAGACAACATTTCGGAACAAATTCCTTGTTATATCATATGTTATATCAAATATATTGTTATATCAAATGTCAAGCCAACATTTCGGAACAATTTCCTTGTTATATCATATGTTATATCAAATATATTATTATATCAAATGTCAAGCCAACATTTCGGAAAAAATTCCTTGTTATATCATATGCTATATCAAATATATTGTTATATCAAATGTCAAGCCAACATTTCGGAACAAATTCCTTGTTATATCATATTTTATATCAAATATATTGTTATATCAAATGTCAAGCCAACATTTCGGAACAAATTCCTTGTTATATCACATGCAAAGTGGGTGCATTTTTTGTATTTGTACAGCTGGATTTTCCGACCTCTACACTGGCATGTATGGTTGTTACTAATAGCAACAATTGCTATTGTTGCTGTGTTGATCACGTGTTTTACGCGCATTAGCAAGTGTAAAAAGCCTCTTCCAAAATATGACGCACTCTACAGATTCCATAATGCGCTGTGGTATGTGTTTGGAGGCTTTTTGCAACAAGGTACTTATTACACAATAACATAATTAAGCAATTATTACACAATTCAGTACTTATAATGTCTGAACAACGCTAAAATATGCAAAACTTAACAAATAGAATTTCAATTTTAATTTATTTTTATATTGATAAAATTGATCTAAATCCAAGAAAAATTAAACCACTTTCGTTTTAAAACATCCTTTATATTAAAAATTGACACATATATTGTTTTAATGTAGACAGAAAAGTAATGTATAAAATGATTCATACCTAAATTGTTTTGAGAAATTTACACCAACCTGTAAGAATTACGTAACCTGTTTGATATTTTACTGATTAAAACTCAGTGTTGTTTCCTTCTTTACCTAAACCAAACGGGAGATACATAATCTTGTGCTATTCACAACACTGAAGTAGTGCCCTTGGTGCTTATTATGGCAACTCTTAGCACTCACATTCTAATCTTGAATAATCAGTTTTTCGAACAAATGAAATACGCTTGCGTCTTCTATATTCAAAAGTATAACATTTTGATTGTGTTTAAGGTGATATGGTTTATCTTTTAAAGTACACATAGATACTATTCTTTATGCTGGTGTGTGTTTGTTAGGAGGTTATGACCAGCCGCAGACTTTGCCAGGTCAAGCGATAGCAGGCTCTTGGTGGGCTGTTGTTGTCGTCGTCTACGGGATCTATACTGGTAAATTGTCTTAACTAAGTTAACTTGTATGAATTCTCCATGATGCCATGACATAAAAAACACACAATTAGTAATATTAAACACCACTTAAATAATAATAATGATAATAGTTATAATTATATTAAATAAAGCATTAATAACGTTTATGCTGACATTTTCGATCTTTTGTATTGTTTTATGACAGGAAATCTGATTGCTTTTCTTGCTATAACTAACATACCGCTTCCATTTGACACGCTCGCTGAGATGACTTCGCAAAATGTCTATAAGTATGGTGTAGAAGATGGCATCATTCAAATGATGTTGTTTCAGGTAATGATGTTTCAATTGATGTCGAATAAGATGATGTTCTTTCAGGTAATGTTGTTTCAGGTGATACTCAACCACAATAAAAATTAATTTTGCAGGTCTTTATTAACAGAAAAAGAAAACTTTAAAAGAACGAGCTTTATATTAGCTGTTTTAGTTAATAAATAGATGTCTGTAATGTTTTAAAGCACTGTAAATAACAAAGAAATACACATATATCTTTGCCACCTAGCAAGTTTGCTGAAATTCTTCAATTATTTGTACTGTATATTGTGCATTTCTACATATACAATAGACAGCAGAAGACGGAATATATAAGAAGATCTGGGATGGCATCAAGTCTGACCCGGCTAACATTGTGCAGTCCGGTGAGGAGGGAGTGCGCAAAGCCGTAAAAGAAAAATATGCTTATATGGGTAAGTAAAACTATACAGAAAAGTGCAGGTATATAGGTATATAGGTAATGTAAGTAAGCAAAGCTTTACAAAAAGTGCGGATACAACGGTTAGTATTGTATTGTATTGTATTGTTCTTTAGATCCCTTTCAACTGCCATGGTCATGCCGGGATCCCCCTGCCACATTATACTGAAATGGGGCATTCCAGCCCTCCTTCTAACCCTTACATGTGAAGTGCCTAACAGAGTAGCAAGGAGGAGTCCCAGTTTTAAAGTCTTCGGTATGACCCGACCGAGGTTTGAACCAACGAAAAGTATATAGATATAAGTCCTTACACTTGTCAGTGAAGCTTCACAGGATAGTATCCTTACACCTGTAACTGAAGTTTCACAGGATAGTTTCCCTACACCTGTCAGTGAAGCTTCACAGGATAGTATCCGTACACGTGTCAGTGAAGCTTCACAGGATAGTATCCTTAGACGTGTCAGTGAAGCTTCACAGGATAGTATCCTTACACGTGTCAGTGAAGCTTCACAGGATAGTATCCTTACACGTGTCAGTGAAGCTTCACAGGATAGTATCCTTACACGTGTCAGTGAAGCTTCACAGGATAGTATCCGTACACCTGTAACTGAAGTTTTACAGAATAGTATCCCTACATCTGTCACTGAAGCTTCACAGGATAGTATCCTTACACGTGTCAGTGAAGTTTCACAGGATAGTATCCTAACACGTGTCAGTGAAGCTTCACAGGATAGTATCCTTACACCTTTTACTGAAGTTTCACAGGATAGTATCCTTACACGTGTCAGTGAAGTTTTACAAAAGAATTTTTATTTCACGTGTAAGTAAAGATTTGCAGGAAAGTAACAAAGGCACTTTTATGATTTCAAAAAGCTTTACAGAAAGTATATTGTATGAGTTCATAACCTTTGTTTGAAAGCACTGTTAAATTACATGTAATTTTAAATGCAGTGTAGTCCTTTATGACGCAATAAAGACGTTCAACTCACAAGGCCAAACATTTGATTGCCCAAATATACAACTAACTTGCATATATTTCTAACACGTTGTAGTTGTTTTCCATTTAGATATCAATACGCGTCTACAAATGTGAAATGCAATTATCACATACTTTTTCAGGCGACAAAACTAACCTTCTCTCACTTTCAAGACAAAAGTGTGAACTAGCTTTCATTCCAGAAGAATTCTATAAAGTCGGCTTTGGATTTGCGGTTCAGGAAGGATGGAGGTATAAGAAATACTTTGATGATGCGTAAGTGTAAAAAATAACACAGTAGTAATTGTAAAAAAAAATGGATTGTTACAAATAAAAAGAATAATTCCTGTGTTTGGATAATGATAATTTAAAATGTAAGGAAATTTAAAAGTAAACTTGATTTTAACATGTAATAAGTAAAATTTGTTTTACAAAAATTTATTACACAGATACCTGTTGAGCTAAATTTCTGTGCTTTATTTTCTGATCGCAATTAAAAGCATTGAAACTGATACAGTGTTTCCAATATTATGTCGTTATTATCAAAACAAACATCCTATTTTATAGAATAATGAAGCTTGTAGAAGGTGGTTTTGTGGAAACATGGCGTCGTGAATTCTGGCCTGCCGAAACTTGCGATCTGCGGCAACAAGTTGTTGGATCACAAGCAATCACGATGGAGAACTTAAGTGGGAATTTCGCTATACTAATATTCGGTATAGCGATATCGAGTATATTGTTATGCTGCGAACATATACAAAAGCTACTCAGCCATACATTCAGTCTTGAGAAACACAGTACTTCTATGCAGGATACTACTCACCCATCACCGTCAGGTACACACTGCAACCAACAAGTACAGCTAGGTACACAAAACCTTGATGCACCACACACAGGTATATCCCATTCCGAGTTTGTAGCATCAGAACGTCTAAGCAGAGACTCGAACACTCAAGACTGTAAATTCTTAACTGAGTTCAGAGATTCGGAACCATATGCATTTGCAGACGAAACAACATCGTTTGTTTTCCGGCGTCAAAGTTTAAAAAGACGCCCAATTCGCTCGACATATAAAACTAAAATTGCTGGTGACGAGGCCAAAAAGTGTTCTTCACCAAAGTTGCTACCTGCTGATCATCATGCGCGGGATACTACAGAGAACAATTCACACAACAAAGAAGTAGAAGATGGTTCTCAACAAATTATAGATAATGCTGAACTGCCTTCTAACGCCAAAGAAATGAGACGAGAGAATTCTGTATCCATGATGGAGCTTCTTTGACACGTGACATAAAAGCTTTGTTTCTTATGTCATTTAGATATATTTATAATTCAACTTTACTTCATTAGAAAAGCATCTGTCAATAAAGCGTGTCAATAAAACGTTGTAATAGAAGATTTAGGTAAGTTTGTACTTCAAATTATGTTTGAAAAGGCATGATCGTCTACTTCATTTTGAATAAACATTGAAACGTTTATGCAATGTTCATGTAATCCGTTTTGTTTATGGGAGATACTAATAGGCTTTTGTTCATGATACTTGACATCGTTTATGAATCGAGAAGATTCCGGTCACGTGAATGCTGTTACTTACTTTCATTGACTATAATTAAGGCCTCCGTATATGCCACACAGTGTTTAATACTTGGTTGACTGTATATACATCAACTTGAGAGATCCTCTATAGCTGTACCGAGGACGCTAAATTTCACTGTTCAGAGCTTTTCACTTAAATTTTCTGGAATTTCAGTTACCCTACAACGTTTAACATTCCGGGTTGCAGATACTCCAGTCTATTAACAGTTCTAAGCTGAGGCAGAGTATGCGTTTTCTTAAAAATTGAGCACTAAGTTGGCCAAAAAATTTTAACTTCAGCAAATCCTCTAACGAACAGCTCTAATCTTTGTAAACATTCTAAATAATAGACCAGAAATGTGTTCTTCACACAACAATTAAATTGTCTGAGAATATAATCTTCTGCGCATATTCGCAGTCTATAGAATCTCACTCAGTTATAAAGTATCCCAAATTGCCTTAATTATTTTTCAAAAATCTAATTTTTGTGCAATTTTTCAAACTAGTTTGACTTTAAATTTATGCACTCCTTTTTGCAGAATATGCGTACTCTTTTTAATTCTGAACATTGCAGATCAGTAAAATCTCCATGTTGAATTCACCGCCGCCTTGCCAAAACTCACCCCCCTTCGAAAAAGAAAGTAAAGCTGCATACTAGGCTTAGACGCGCTGGGCCATCCACTCTTAAATGTATTTTTCACCAACATAAAAACAAGAATACAACCTTCAAAAGAGAGGATGGAAATGGATGATTTTTTTTTGGGAGGAGTGGTCCAAAGGAGGGTTTAATAGACGATTAAATAGAAGTGACAACTGAGGGAGTAGATACGTCCATACTATACCACCAGATATGACATAGAAACGCCCATGCAATACCACTAAGTCTTGCATAGTTATGCCTGAGTGATAATACCAGTTATGACATAGATACGTCCATGCAATACCACTAAGTATGGCATAGATATGCCTGAGTAATGATACCAGTTATGGCATAGATACGTCCAGACACCATGGAAGTATCGTGCACCGTTACATGCATATTAAACACACGCTTTTGAGTATGTGAAAAATGTCGAAATTCAGTCAACAGAAAACGATGTCAAGGCTGTTGGAAGCTGATAGTACGCTGTGAGTATGCTGAATAGCGGAAGGACCCAATGTAATATCGCTTAACACTTTAATATCAACAAAACTGTAGTTAGGCAACTCAGAAGTCGTCTCAGAGACACTGGATCTACATATGACAGCGTATTACCACGCTCCAAGAGGACCTCTTTATCCGTGTATCCTAAATACAGCAGAGATTTCAACCAGCTACACTCTCAGGACGTCAATTTACTCGAATAAGTACTCAAACAGTTGATAGGCGTGAGCACGATATTCGAAGCCACCGTGCATACTGATGACAGCCCTCGATTGAAGTGTCACAATAAAGAAGCTGCTAGTGTGGTTAAAACAATCAAAGCGTCATTTCCCTTTCGACCATGATAAAAAGCAAACTCTGATAATCACTGCTGTTTTATGTTTCTAGCAGAAATACAAGAGCTTGTTGCCCCCATGTGCTGTGTAAACATTAAAAGCATACTATTAACACAGTGCTGTTTTCTGTTTATTTACGTTAATGTGGTATGAGAGTTCAACAATGCGATATTTTTCATTGAGAACTGTGGTTGCCAGCTGATTGCTGTTCTGAGAACATAAACATCAGCGTCACGAGGTGTACATCACATGACACAAAACGCGACTATTCTATCAATGACAAAAGAACAAGAGAAATGTTTAGTTTGCTGTAAAGCAAGGTCCGCTATGTTGGTTTTCACTGCTGGCCATGTAGGGGAGTAGAGTTTATACTTCAATTCTATGTTCTTTATTTCCTCAAAATATTCTCTAAAGCTGAAGGAAATGGTGTCATTAATTACAGTCACCTATTTATGCAGCCACTCTATTGTCTCTATGAACTAACCTAAACCTCATTTCTATTCCTAAAGGTGTCCCTAATGTTCAATAATAATTGATAACCCTTAATAATTAAAACCGAAACTGTTATTTGGCAAAGTGATTAGTCCACTGCAGATTCCCAATATGACACCACTACCACATGCAGTACGGTTACAATGTGGTTACTGCTATTTCTGTTTTTTTCTTGCAATGAATTTAAATATTGAGAAAAAATGAGATATTATTTAATATCAGTTGCGATGCACATGTTTGCGTACAAAGGGAAGATGCGATACGTAAGCTCGCATTATTTTATCAGTTGTTTAATTACTTGCACTAGTAATTATATTTGCCACCCAACACACCCACACACCCACACACATTCCCCACACATCCACACACAAACACATACATATACATACACACACCCATTCACACCCACACAAACACATGCATACGCACACATACACACACCCATACACCAACACCCACACACACAGATATATATTTAGCATCTAAAACGTGTCTATGTGTCTCTTAAACAGATATGCCTAGCTTTTTCTACGGAAGTGATTAACGGTAACGATTGGAAATATTATGACATTTACCACCTATTAGACAACGGCTAGCAAATAGATCGATAACAGCAGCCACTTGTGCGGAATGTTCAGCGCACTAATTCATCATTTACTGACGACTTCTAATAAACACCACGTCACCACATCTTATCAAAGACGAGGAAGAACCAAGGCTAAAGGAAGTCCCTTTCAACATGATTTGATTGGTGTTTTGTTTTCGTTTGATTGCTGATGACGCATTGATTGTTGCCTGGTGCATTGTATTGTTGATCAAAGCAATGACACGTGGGACAAAACAGACGTGTTAATAGCCTTAGGTTGATGAAAGGAGCCAAAAGCCAACAGTCTGATTGACAGGCTATATTACTAGCAAATGCAAGACTAAATACTATATGTAAACGTCTAAGACGGCCTTTGTTGGTGATGCATGTTTTTTTTATTGGTATAAATGGTCAGATTTTGTGTGTGTGTATTGAAGGCATGAGGGCTTGGGGTGAAAAGAAGTACAAATTTCCAACAATAATATTTACCAAATTTATTTTTTTTGTAAGGTTAAGGGAGTCTCTTGGCAATATCAGCTGTTTCTTCCGTTAAACTTTCTACTGCGGCATCGCGTCTCTTCAATATGATATCAATTTTGACAAACCAAGTTAACTTTGACTTCATTTTCTTAACTATAATTTTGATGAATTAGTATTCTACTTTACAGTAAAGTATACATATACTGCTTTCACTGAGCTGTAACACTTGTAGTGAATTCCAAAATATTCACGTGTACTTTGGCATTTACCAGAGAAACAAAATTATTTTTTATTGGAGAATTAGCTATTAATTTGCAATGTCTATGACATTGTAGCAATGAAAAAAAAAACAATGTTTTTATATTAATTATTCTACATTGTGTAGTGAATCACTTTTATGCAAAATGATTGAACTTAAACAATAAGGCTAACAATATTTATCTAAATATAGTTATGTCATATTTTATTTTTATATTGTTCCAATTAAAAGATTTGTAAAATTTCTCGACTGCCGTTTTTGCATCTGGTGTAGAAAAAATCAAATTTTATATGGTAGTGAAGACAATTTATTAATTAAGGAAGTTCAAGTATTGATCTAGGACTCCCTCGCATTGTTTGTTCAGGACTCCCTCGCATTGTTTGTTCTGCCTCAGAGAGCATCTTTATTACTGTATATATTTTCCTTCCTTATATCTTGCACAGAATGAACAGCTGATTTCATATTTTGAGTGGAGAAGCAGCGGGCATGCGCAGCTGCATGTGTTGAGTCATGTGATGTCAAATTACACGAGTGGGCTGTTCGTCTTTTTAACATACGGCTGACTTACGGCAGTGTTTTCTCTTCCAATGGATAGCAATTTGATTTACTTGGCTTAATTCCCATTTGTATTTCAAAGTTTCCGGTGATTCTCTTCCGAAGTATTTAGGTGTTGCATACTCGAAATGCGATACATGTGTACATGTGTTGTCTAGGTTTTGTGATAGTTCATTTCTGCACTTTGTGTATTTGTCTATACTTCCTTTCTGTACTTCTGCATGAATGAAGTGTGTTCTTTTCTTCGGTGAGTGAGCAGTATTACGGGCAGAGCTCCAATTCCTAAGACATACCTCCGTTATGTATTTATATAAATGTTCATAACATAACAGGATACTCGATAACGTTATTCCAAATACCAGTATAGCAAAATTGCCACTTAAATCTGCCATTGTGATTGCTTGGGATTCGACCACTTGCTCTCTTAAGTCACACGTTTCAGTAGGCATGAATTCACGACGCCATGTTTCCACGAAACCACCCTCCACAAGCTTCATTATTCTGTAACATGAAGGTCACAATAATGAGGCACAGATGGATTGATAAATCCGCTTCATTCTTTTGTAAAACAAGAGGCCCTTGTAATTACGTACCAGTTGGTGTGTAAATCAACTGCAAATATTTAAATTTCACCTCTTCGATTTTAAAATAAAGACATTTTTATCGTAGGTAGCTTTCAAAATTTAATGTCTTTTATTTTAAAATATTGTCTTTGTCATAGGGTTGATGTAGTTGATGCTTTGGATAGCTCTATAATTCCAATGTCATGTCATTGGTGCTAAATAGATCGACGTCTTGCTTACATAACCATAACTACACAAAGCACTAAAACTGAAATATAGAGAGATGAGAACCAAACACTGAATAAATAAGTACACCAGGAACAAAAATAGACAGCATACGTACTACCCCTGTCTTAACACTGACTAATGACGCATCATCCCAGTGCTTATGCACCATCCAAGTACTTACACCTCACCGAAGTACTTGCACATCACCGGAGTACTTACGCATCATCGAAGTACTGCTTATATGGCCATTCTTCATGGACTGCAAATCCAAACCCTACTTTATAGAATTCTTCCTGAATAAAGACTAGGTCACAGTTATCCCTTGAAAGTGAGTGCAGATTTGTTTTATCGCCTGTGGAAATTACCATACCCTTATGTGATGTATTTATTTTTAATACCGTTCCATACAAAAACGCTTTGCAGAACTAGCTACAAAAAAGAGACATGACTTGCTTGTACATATACTCAAGTAAAGCAAAGTGCATTATCATTGTGTACACTATGCACTTACGATGCTACTTTAAACATACTTGCACAACCATAATTATGAATTTTTATTAAATGGGTAATTCACAAATATGATCATACATTGCCTTAAACAGATTGTTCCGATATGTCTTTCTCAACCATGTATTCTGATGTTTAGCACGCTACTTTCTCATCCAAGCGTTCCTGGTACTTACCAAACAAAGCATTGTGATCTTTTAGTACTTTCTCATCTGCACTCACCCATGAAAGCATAATAATCTTTTAGTACTTTCTCGACCATCCATAGCACTCACCCATGAAAGCATAATGATCTTTTAGTACTTTCTCGACCATTCATAGCACTCACCCATGAAAGCATAATGATCTTTAAGTACTTTCTCGACCATTCATGGCACTCACCCATGACAGCATAATGATCTTTTTGCACTTTCCCGACCATTCATGGCACTCAACCATGAAAGCATAATGATCTTTTTGTACTTCCTCGACCAAATCATTCATAGTACTAGCCCATGAAAGCACAATGAACTTTTTGTACTTCCTCAACCAAACCATTCATAGTAATGGCCCATGAAAGCATAGCGATCTTTCTGGTGCTTTGTCACCCACAACATTCACGGCACTCACCCATGAAAACAGAATGACCATTAAGTCCTTGTTTGAGCACACCATTCTTGGCACGTACCCATGAAAGCATAATGATCTGTTAGTACTTTCCCAACTCCCTCTTTCCCAGACTGAACAATATTGTTCGGGTCAGATTTGATGCCGTCCCAGATTTTCTTGTATATCCCTTCTTCCGCCGTCTTTTTATATGTAGAAATTAAATATTTGGAATTTATTCACAAATAAATACGTATAATTTCTTCTCAATTAATATACTTATTTAATATATTAACGGAACTGTTATGTGGCAATAAAGACCTGGTGCTCTAAGGACATATATTCCAAATTTCATTTCTAAATACAATTAACAAAAAAGTGAATTTTCTTTCGAAGTTTTACTCTAGGTTTTATTATACTATTAGCCTGTTGTGGTGTTACTCCGACCAATTGGCTTAATGTTTCTTTGTGCAGATAATAATAATAATGAGTTGATTTCTATAAAATGTCATTGTTGTAACTGAGGTACCTGAAACAGCATCATTTGAATGATGCCGTCCTCCACACCATACGTATACTCGCTCTGTGATACCATTTCCGAAAGTGTGTTAAATGGAAGTGGAATGTTTGTTATAGCTAGGAATGCAATCAAATTTCCTGTTATAAAGCGAAAAAAAACATATAGTTCCCAACAGAAGTGTCACAGTTAACATAATATGTTTTCATATTATGCATAGGGTATTTAACCTAGTCCATGAGCAATTAATCAAGGGATTAAATAAATCACCCATAATGCGAAAATGATGTAATAGTTTGGAGTTAAAGTGATAATAAAGCTATGCGTTTATTTATCAAAGATATGTTAATTATGAGTGATGCGTTATAAAGTGGAGAAACAATTGAATGCGTTGATTACAGCCTAATAATGTAAGTGGCATATATACACTTTAGATATACCCACACTAAGAAATGTCTATGCTAAGAAATGTCTTTGCTTAGAACTGCCTATGCTGATTTAAATTTTATTATGTTTTTATTTTCTGAACAACGGGTATTGGAAGGATTTTGATAAAGTAGTGTAAATCTGGAATAGAATATGATATAAGTACAGTAGCTTCTAGAAGGGGAGAAAAACCTACACACACACCATCACAATACACTCTGTGATTTATTAGCTATCATAAATTTTCGGATCTGAGTAGTTGGTGAAAGAAAAAGTAAGCCAGAGAAATGACGCTACTATTCCTACAATTACATATTTGTATGTTACCAGCAGCTTGGAGAAGGAGAGGAAAACCTATGCACACCTTACAATACACTCTGTTATTTATAGGCTATCACAATTTGCCGCGCCTCGACAGTTGCTGAAAAACAACTAGCCCAGAGAAAAGTTAATATTATCTTACCAGTATAGATTCCGTACACTATAACAACAACCAACCACCAACACCCCGCCATTGCCTGACCCGGCAGAGTCTGTGGCTGATCATGGCCGCCTAGCAAAGAAAACACGATTCATATACATGCGTGGCAACACCCTGCCAAGACTAGAACTGGCAGAGTCTATGACTGATCATGGCCACCTGACAAAGAAAACATGATGCATATACATGCGTGGCAACACCTTGCCAAGACTAGAACTGGCAGAGTCTATGACTGATCATGGCCACCTGGCAAAGAAAACATGATTCATATACATGCATACCAACGCCCCGCCAAGGCAAGACCTGACAGAGTATGATCATCTCTGCCTTACATAGAAAACATGACTTATATACATGCATAGCAACACCCCGCCAAGGCTAGACCTGGCAGAGTCTGTGACAGATCATGGCCACCTAGCAAACATGATTCATATTCATGCATATCAGCAACCATCCTATACTTGTCTATACTCATGTACAAAAGACACAGTTTGGATTAGCGGCATTGTCTGTAAACCCGTAAATCTTAAGACACTTACTTACACCTTTACCATTTATATCCAGACTTTTGTGGTTAATTAAAGTTTCGTCGAAACTGATTGCTTTATTTTAGATATCGTGCCCAAACGTGATGTGAACTAGTACAAGGATTTAAAAATATTACATTATGTGCTTTGGGCTAGATTGGTAACTCAAGCACGTCTTGAAACTAAACAAATTAGGTGGTTGATTTTGCCATGCGGGTTGCCACTTTTGAATTGAAGCCGACATGACTACGCATGAGATCGGTCATGTTCGGTACATGTTTACTAGCATTTACATGTACATATGAGGTCGTTCATGTCCCACAGATATTAATTGGTCGGTCCTGTAACATAGATATTTAATGGAATTTACATGTACGCATGAGATCGACCATGCTCCATAGACGTTAACTGACATTTACGCATGCGCATGAGATCGATCATGTCCCATAAATGTTCAATGGCATTTATTGTGCGTGGTCTGTGGCCGGTCCAGGCCTTGACGCCATTTGCTCCGAGTTGTGTTTGACCCAGATCAACGGTTTGTGTTTTAAAAAGATGTGCAATTGCTCAGTTCCTATGAATAGTGGCATTTTTGAAAACAACCTCCTCACTTGTCAACCTCTGCGATTCAATTTTCCATGTCAAAAATTATTAAAAGAAATATGTTATAAATCAGATGAGGCAGAGATGTGGCGTAATTTTGCTGCTGCATATTTTGCATAAACGCATGTACTAGCATAAATGTTCCTTTTGTATGCGAGAGTACTTAAAGAAATTTCAGTAAAAATTATGAAAGTAGAAACGCTAATCTGGTTTAGAAATCACCAGTGTAAACATTTTATTGATTCAATAACACCCTTGCATTGTGAAAAGTGCTTAACTCATAGTTTTCCTTAGTTAGTTAGTTTGTTGAAACATTCTAAACATTTTTATGCATCTGAACTTACATGGGTACATATTAAAATGATCATACCTTGCTGTAGAAAACCTCCAAAGACATACCAGAATGTGTTGTGAAATCTACACAGCCGATCTTCCTGTGGTATGGCTTGTTTGTATTGACTTAAACGTGTAAGGCACGTGATCAAACAAGCGGCAATAAACAAAGCGGCACCAAATAACAGCCACACTTGCCAGTGGAGTGGTCGGAAAATCCAGCTGGGTAAATGAAAAGATGTAAGAGATACTGACAAAAGGGAAGGGTTTGTTATAGTTTTACAAAAACTGTTCAGTTGATTTTTAAAGTATACACTCGCCACAAGAAAATATCATTTTTAGCTTAAAGTATTTATTTATAATTACTACAACTTGCTAACATACGTACAAACTAACAAACTAAATAGTTAACTAACTAACTAACCAACTAACTAATTTACTGTCTAACTTTCTAACTAATTTGCTTTAGCACATCAATTAAGCTATGCCTTTGTTTAAGTGCATCTGTATTAGTGAAAGACCAAACACCATGCTTTGAAAAAAAAATGAAATGCAAATTTCTACTGAAAAACAATGATAATATTGGAAGGAGAAATCTACAGTTTTGTTCTGTAAATATTGCAATTCGTAGATGGCTACAAGCAAATGAAATCTGATTGATGATATAACAAAAGCTAAAAATATAGGTACTGGTACTTAGATTAGTCTTACATAAAAAAGCATAAAATAAATGATAACATCACAAGCAAAAACATAACATAGTTAAGGCAAAATATTCCTGTATATACATAAATAATGTGCATATAAATAACACACTGTAAAAATCACCTCCATTTTTCTGGATATATGGAGCTGCATGCAAAATATAGCAGTTACAGTATAACGTCTGCTGTTATTAAATTTGATATTTGCAAACATATTTGAATCAAATGTATTTGTCCCGCAACTAAATAATATGCATTTACAGTTTTAACAACGTCTAAAAAGTAAAATGTTTCGTTAATTGTTGAGAAGAAAAATTTGCACTTTAACAGAGTTACGGCTATTAAATATCAAAATGTTCAGTTACTAAGCATTAAAGCAACAACTCTTAAAAAGAAAAATTCAGACACAGAAAGAGAATAAGTAAGAAGGACATAGAAATAAACTGACAATAGTTTAAGGTCACTTTGAGTCCGTTTCACCAACACTGCCGTAGGTTCTTCCCAGAACGGAAATGTGAAGTCAATGACTGTGTCCCTCTGCGCACTGATTGTAATTCCACTTACAGCCATATCTGCTTCCTTTATGTGTTCCATAAGAAATCAAGACAATCGGTTAGTACCATGTTATACAAATATCTATAAATGAATATAAAAAGAGTCATATATAACTTAGCTCTAAGTGATGCAAACAGTAAGCCATATACAATTTAAGAAAAAAAATCATGACCAGTCATGCAGTAAATCATGCACAATCTAGCATGAGTGATACAAAACATTACAATATTGATATACAACTTAGGCATGCATTGCCATTTCGTGGTGTAGTCTTATCAGTAAGATATGCATAAACTGTTCACTGTACAGCCAAAATGGATAAACATTTCGTGATGTAGTCTTAGTTGTCAGATACACATGAACATGCCATGGTAACACAGATTAAGATCAGTCCATACACTTAATATTTTTACGCTAAAAGATGTCTGTCTGTAAAAACCTTGTCAGTTTTATGCTTTTACTTTTCAGTAAAATTGCTCCGATTCTGACCAATTTTGTCCGTATTTTTGAGTGGCTCTGTATTTCACTCGCAATAAGGAAATTATATTGTCAACATCCAGTGGATTCAACTAGGAATATGAAAATTACATTGTCAACATCCACTGAATTCAACTAAGATAAAGAGAGAAATGTCTTGTCAGTGTGCACCTCTTCTTACCCTTATTAGAACTGTTAAAATAATATACAGAAGCATTTATTATCTATTTGTTTTTATTTATGATATTCATTTGCCTATCACTTAATCATAAACGTCACAGTTAACCCAGCTTACCCGGCGATCTGAACCCTCATTCGTGCTTTGATTGGTTGGCATCAATAAGGTTATCGAGAAGTAGGGGAATTTGATTAAAATTAGTAGTTTTTTAAAGTACCGTCTTTCCGTAAAACGACATCATCTAAAAATCCTTTCTATTAAACCTCCATTCAGACTTCTCTTAGCATGCCTGACAGCACTGCCATTACATGCTTTTAATTACTTTCCCCTATAAAGTACACCTTTCTATAAACTTCTCCAATCATGCCGTTCCACGTATCATTTTCTAAAATGCCAAATTTTCCGTCTTTTGCCTCAAACATGTTGTACCTAAAACAGATATATTTGTTATACTTGAACTTGTACTTGTTATATTTGTACGCTGGCGTTACACGACAGCGTTATCCAAATGCTAGCCTTCTACTGTATAACGTTGTACATATTATATGCTGTACATTCACAGAAGTAAACAAAAACTTTTTCAACAAATAAACAAATATCAGAATTAAACGCGTCCAAATAAGCTAGATGCATCTTAAATTCTTTCCGATTTTTAATCTTTTAAAACCCTTTGACTTTGACTTGTAATAATATTGCAGCTATTCTAATACTTGAGCTGTGTTACCTGAAATTCAACTGCGTTGCCAAGACATCTAAAAGCTTTACACATAGTCCGGTGTAGTATCGTGTACCATTCACATACGTTTTAACCATAATAAACGGGTCATACTATAATGTCAACAATGAAAAATATGTAATGCATATCACGATACATATTGGCACTTCCTATGGGATTAGGCAAGAACTGTGAACGTTCGACGGTGAGTTCATTGACCTGACTTCACATAAGCGCCCCAATACATTACACTACTCCTCTTGGAGATATTGTGGCACTGATCAGTCAACTGTGTGTTTCATAGTAACTTTGTTTAGGTATCAGAAATAAAAATTATTTCACCGTAAAGCTTTCGTCAACGTCACGTTAGCTATAGCTATAACGTTTAAGTGAGACTGGACATCGAAGATTTACATGCGGACGCATATTTTAGCAAGAACATATACATTGTGTGCGAGGAAATATTTTCATATAATACAAGAGAAATATTTATAAACCAAACTTGCATAATTCTATACAAATACGACGATCAGAATTTTAATATTAATGCATAGCAAACTGTTCTTTTCTTTCTTTAAAAGTCATTTGATGGGTACCTCAAGTGTAACTATGTTAAAATATCGTCCATGGAAACCTTCAAAATCTCTTGGAAAAATATGTGACACATTGAGTGCTTCGCCAGGATGCTCTATCTTAGCAACTGTTGTTAATGATTCAGGTGTTTCGCAATTCGACATGCACTTTTTTATATGAAATAATTCCTTCTGAAAAAAATGGAAGTAAGAGGAAAGAAAATTCACTTCAAACGATGTATATAACATGTACAGGAATTCACGTTTTCTGTAGATGTTTTACTTGGTTTTCATAAAGATAATAACCGAAGTTTCAATGTCATATTGCTACATTCGTTGTTTTATTACACAAAGTTTAGTTTCATTTAACTGGTAAAGAATCCGTCTATTCTTGTAACCCCATTTGCAACCAAATTAAATTTAGTTTTACTTAATGAAAAATGTTGACTTGTATGTTATTTTTTGTATCTGGTCAATAAATCAGGTTAGTATTTATATAACTGGTCAATAATCCTGCATGCTGTTAAATTAAAAAATAACTTAACCTAAAGTTTATTCAGTTGTAAAAGTTTTATATTTAAAATATTAACAGAACGCGAATAATATTTTAGATATACCTGCGTATTTAGATATACCTGCATTGGGTGCTCCGGTAGATCACTGAAACAGTGGCGTAGATAAGGTTTTGCATGCTCGCTTTGGGAGGCCTGGACTCGAGACACCACGGCTATGTTATCACCGTCTTGCATGTATTCACTAACAATCATTTCCCCAGACTTTGAGTTATTCGAGTACATATCAACTAGCCAGTTATACTCAGGCCCCAAGACATTAAGGAGACTTCCCTACAAACAATACAATGAAACAATTTGATTAATTTATTCAAATGACGTAATTTCTTGTTAACCAAGCATTCGATATATATATATATATATATATATATATATATATATATATATATATATATATATATATATATATATATATATATATAATATTTTTAAAATTAATTAGAACCTGATTTAAAAGTAATGCAGCCTTCTCTTCATTTGTAGATATGATAAAGCTGGAGAGATGAATCAGTGTTTCTTTCTTTAAAGGCATTTGGAACATGTCGATATTATACTCTGGGCTGTCTTCCAGTATTTTGTAGATCCCCTTTGTGGAATGACTGATGACGTCAATCACTGGTTGCATAAATGACTCTGAAACATTAATCGATTTGAAATAATGAGATAAACAGCACGAGAGTTACATCTCAGTTAACATGCGATGATATTTATGAACATGGATTTTGTTGCACTTAACATGCAACTTTATGTTTGACATTGGATAGACCACCGTCGGGATGTTGTTGCAGTCAACACCCGATATTATTTTTGACACTGGATAGACCACCGTCGGGATGTTGTTGCAGTCAACACCCGATATTATTTTTGACACTGGATAGACCACCTCCGGGATGTTGTTGCAGTCAACACCCGATCTTATTTTTGACACTGGATAGACCACCGTCGGGATGTTGTTGCAGTTAACATGCGACCATATTTTTGATATGGATATACTGCCGTCGGGTTTTTGTTGCAGCGAAGATGCGACGCTACTTTTGACACTGAATATACCACCGTCGGGATTTTGTTGCAATATATAGCAATCGAAACAAAGTTTTTCCCCAGAATTTGGATAGGTATCGGAAGAGCGATGCTGTGTAGATGTCGGACAACATGGGGAAATCTACACTTGTAAGCTGCCACGCCCGACCTTACATAAAAAATTCTCTGGCATTGTGGCATTCCGCGCCTCAAAATATATATGTAGTCACCCCTGGAGTCTTAATTGTGGTTTCCTTTTTGACTCATTTTCTGCAAGACCTATCTTATTTGCCATTTCGGGTGATCGATAATAATATGGAAAAATTTTAGGCTTTGTGTCCGACATCTGCACAACATCATTGAAATTATATTGTTTGAACTTTTATGTACAACCAAAGTTTATCCAACGTTGAGATAAAAACCGCAAATCTGTGATTTGCTCGCATTGAGAAAAAAAACAACGTTTTAGAAAGGTCAGAAATCTGTCGAGAGATGTCTTTACATCAAGTTGAAGTTGATGACGCAATGCTTACTGAGCTAATTCAGCAGAAAATAAATTATCTGTGTTGTAAATTATGCTGTACTTGCTATAAACCTCAAGTGATATTGTAGTACTGGTAAAAACTCACGGCATGTTAAAATAAAAATGAAAGACAAACAATACTCCAATGACATTAGACCATCAAGCTCACAGTTTATGTCACTGAGACTTGTGGAGCATACTTAGAAAAACACTCATAAATATATAACATTACCTCTTTCATTGTCATAGAATACTACCAGACTGTTTGTTCTTGCTGCCGTTTTGATCAGCAGGTCAGAAAACACTGTTATGGAGAATAAGTAAGCATCGCATGTGCTCCAGTCACGCATAAGAGCATCCCAGCATGTGTATGAGCAAACCTGTGCCGCCATTGTTGTTGCAGATATGACGTCATAGCATTGGGAGCACCACAAAAGAGCAACTGTGAAGCGCCTTTGGGCTTCACAACGATTCTCCATAACTTACAACAAACATATTTTTATACATTAATGTTATTTTAATGATTTAGTTTATTTTATTAGGACACACCGCGAGACACATGCGTCACTTGCTTATCCTTTTTTCCTCTTCTTAGTGCTACAAAGCTTTCAAATGACGCCATGCTTTGGCGTCATTTGAAAGCACTAAAGCTATGTTTACCTTTTAGCAATAACATTATCACTATAATAACATATAGAATGCATTGGATTTGGGGTCGCGAAGGGCGTCGATATAAAATATTGAGAATGCAGGATATTATTTGTTGAGATCTTTTGGCGAGCTGGAATCCTTTTAAATACTTTAGGACTGACGATTATGAATCATTTTTAAAGGTTTAGAACAACACTGGATCATTTATTAACGCTAAAAGCCAATTTTAATCATTTATAAACAAAAGAACAACTTCGGGTAATTTATAAACGTTCAAAGACAATCCCAAGTCAATTATATACGCATTATGGCAATTCCAAAATCCCTAAATACATTTAAAAATGAATAAATAAGATTAATGTTAAAAAGGCTCCATGATCTAGCATTCTTTACCTGCGCTGTGAATAGTATAAGCATTCCAGGCTTGAATATGGTGCAGATGAATGTTGTGTATGTGACTGCCGTTAGATACGGAGGAAGCATTGATCTCATGAATAACTTCAGCAATTGTATCACCTTCTTCTTGCGCTAATAATGCATCAGTCAAAACATCTGCAGTGTAATACAAAAATAAAGGAATTACGCAGTCACCAACATTTCAGGCACCTTCATATAAGCACCATTATAAGTAATTAAAAATATTTTATTTACCATTATATTTGACTCGTTTATAAAAGTAACTGTCATGTAATTAACCGCGAAGTTTATCTTTTTACAAACCTCAATATTAACGGGATTCCTTCGGAATCCCTCGTCTTTTTTGCAAAATAGCTGCTATTCTAAAATACTGTTAAATATCATATCGTTTTCGTCCGAGCTGAAAATAATAACCCAGACTTAAGGACAAGGGTTATTTCTGCTGGGGGAGCGTGGAGTGCCAATATCTTTTGGGTGGGTTAACTTACATTCAGTGCCCCGTTCGATACATCAAGGGGACATATTTTGGATGGACAAATGGGGGCTGGGTAAAATTTAAAACTTAGAGCTCTGCATTAATGGCAGTCGCAGAATTGTTAATCGGCTAAGTCACGTAAGCAAGTAGTGAACGCCCGCTCCTGTGTTATTCATGGCAGCCACAGACCCGTTGATCGGCTAATGCGTTTATAAGTAACCAAAGGGCAATCCGAGTAAGGATTCAGTCTGAAGTTCTTTCTGTCTTGTGTTTTTGCATATTGCAGACAAATGCAGTTGCATCAAATATTAATGCTATAGTAAATTGTTTCTCACACTGCTCCATGCGTAGTTTTTACGTCGTCACGTCTGATGTCTGCTCTAAGTACCATGACGCTATGCTGATTTTTTACGTCATCACGTCTGATCCATGAATGCCCGCATTGTGCAGCATGAAGCTATACTGATTTTTAACGTCATTATGTCTAATGTTTGCTCTACACAGCATGAAGCTAAGCTAATTTTTTACGTCATCAGTCTAATGTCTTCTATAGGCAGCATGAAGCTATGCTGATTTTTTACGTCATCAGTCTAATGTATGCTCTACGCAGCATGAAGCTATGCTGATTTTTTACGTCATCACGTCTGATCCATGAATGCCTGCATTACGCAGCATGAAGCTATACGGATTTTTAGCGTCATCACGTCTAATATCTGCTCTACACAGCATGAAGCTAAGCTAATTTTTTACGTCATCAGTCTAATGTCTTCTATAGGCAGCATGAAGCTATGCTGATTTTTTACGTCATCAGTCTAATGTCTGCTCTACGCAGCATGAAGCTATGCTGATGTTTTACGTAATCACGTCTAATGTCTGCTCAACACAGTATGAAGTTATGCTGATTTTTTTACGTCATAATGTCTAATGTCTGCTCTGCTCAGTATGAAGCTATGCTTATTTGCAGTCATCACAAAAACTAACAGAGACATGTTTGCATCGTTTGAAGGAATATTGTCTTACCATAAATCTATCAACAGAAATGAGCAGGGAGTAAAATATGCATAAGTGTCACATGTACAAAAGTTATTCCTTACTGAGAATGAAATATATAAATATAGTAGGAAGTTTCTGACTTGAAAAATTAAACACTTTATACCATTTTTCTTCAATAATCAAAGTACTATCTCATAAAAAGTGTATCTGGCAAAATCAATAAATCTTAACCACATTTTGTGATGTATTATCGGCAATGTTCAGTAAAAACAAGTTTTACTGCCTCTGAATAATCTTCTTAAAACATGCGCTACAACAGAATATACAGGCTTGGTGTCTTTGTGGCGTTCTTCGGAGAGGGCACTGATCACCTATTTATCCTTTTCTGAAAGATCTGGCTCTCTGCCCAAATGGTCATCACATTACTCATTCACTCAGAATTTGGAAGACAAATATCTTGCACAACTGTCATGTATATAAATAAATCAAAGGTTCGAAACTTGTTGCATTTCCCGTAACGTTGCAAAACTAGCAAAAATACCCACAGAAATTATTTAATGTTGTCTTCGATATTAAGAAAACAGATTATATTCAACCTAAGACTAAATGACTTATTTATAAAAAGAATACCTTCAAGCTCAAATATCCTTCTGCAAACAAAAAACAGAAACTCGTAACAAAATGCTTTAATTGGCAGTATATAGCAGATTTTTTATCAATTGATAACCGTATTGATGACGTTTGACTAATGCATTGATGATGTATTGCTCAGGTATTGATATATTTTGGCAACTCTATCACCACTGAGGATCTACACACAGAGCCTTCAGCGCCCAGTCTCAGAGGTTAGAGCTATCTTTGGTAAAGTATTGATAATGTTTTTGGTAATGTATTCGTAATATACTGATAATGTATTGATAATGGTTCGGTAATGTTTTGATAATGTACTGATAAAGTATCCAGAGTATGTATTTCTAAAGCATTATAAATACGTTGGACAGAAAGCCGTGAAATACAAAGAAAACGAGCTTGACTTGTACAACAAGCTTTAATTCTGATATCTAGATTCAGTTTTATCCAACCACATACTCATACTCATACTCATACTCAAATACATACTCATTGCAAACAAAACTACAAATAATATGCTCAACAATTTTAGGTTTATCAACATCAAATACTTTAAAATGGTCGTCTAATACTTATAAAATACAGCAAATGCTCTCTAAACTGGATACCAGTACAGGAACCTATTCCTATCAATACTCACGTCGGATTCCAGCACCTAAGCTATTCCTATAAATAAATACTCACCTACACTGGATCTGGGCACTGAATCAGCTCCTATCAATAAATACTCACCTACACCGGACCCCAGCACTGAATTTATTCCTATCAATACTCACTTACACCGGATCCCGGCACTGAATCAGCTCCTATCAATAAATACTCACCTACACAGGACCCCAGCACTGAATTTATTCCTATCGATACTGACTTATACCGGATCTCGGCACTGAATCTCTACCTATCAATAATTACTCACCTAAAATGAATCACGGCACTGAATCTATTGCTTTCAATAAATACTCATGTACACCGGATCCCAACACTGATTCTGTTTCTATCAATAAGTACTCACCCACACCGGATCTCGACACTAAATCTGTTAACATCAATAAATACTGACCTACACCGAAACTCGGCACTGAATGTGCTCCTTTAAATACGTCACAGCCAAGCAGAAGGATTGTCATTTTCACAAGTAAATCCATAGTTATAACGCATGGAGCCTCCAATCAGTGCGAGATAGATATTTTTAGTTCATAGTTACGTGCATGTGTGTGAAATCACATTTTAGATTATTAATAAGCTAAAGATTTGACTACATTTGTTCTCTTGCTTGTAACCTCAGAAATGACTTTGATATGTATCTAAGTTCATTGAAGCCTCTCAAAATTCGCACTGCATCTCTTCCCTTTTTAATTACAATTTCCTCATCAAATTTATCAGTCCCATGTCCTTCAGACAAGAACCAACACGTTCAAATCGTTTTTCTTCTTGTATTCTTTGAAAAAAGATTGGCAACTCTTTTAAAAACTTTTGAAAATCCCTTTTGACACCTTTATTAAATAAAGATCTGTCTTTATTTGTCTTACTTTGTAATGTATCTTAAATATCTGTTTTGGTGTTCTATCCCTCGTCATTAAATCTCCAAAAAGGAATTGCTTTTGCATGCTACTTGCAGATAATATAAAATATTGCTTCAAGTTGCTTTCGTGTGAGTATAAGTTACGTGACGAAGGCACATCACAATTGATGCCTTTGATGCCAGCTGTTATTTATGACTGACAAGCAGCAGGCAGCGATGTGGCTTAACTGACCCGCTTAATATATCTTTGAAAGAATAGTTATGTGGTTATAACAGATGGTACATATAACAACGAAAGGTTTTTGCATAGCTTCGTCTTCTCTCATAAGTGTTTAGGGAAGTACTTGACATCAAATTTTAGGCGTATTTAGGCCTGGAGAGGCAGGGAATTTTGAGGCAAAACGCGGCTGCACGGAATATCGATTACGCCAAAATTATGATGATTTTTTAACCTGGCACTCCGCCTTTGGTGGTGATACTTTCGTACAATCATAGACATACTTGACATCAAATTTTAGGCGTATTTAGGCCTGGAGAGGCAGGGAATTTTGAGGCAAAACGCGGCTGCACGGAATATCGATTACACCAAAATTATGATGATTTTTTAACCTGGCACTCCGCCTTTGGTGGTGATACTTTCGTACAATCATAGACAGACACGGTAATCATTTTGTACATGGATATCCCTTTCCCTATTCCAATCCCTGGGTGCTTGATATAGTTGACTTGCGGCGTTCAAGCAGCATGTGCTTTAACAAACAAGTGGCCGCTTGCTCATAGTATTTCACTTTGCCTTGCGGCTTTCACAAACATTTCCTAATAACGAGTGCCATAGAAAACTGGTTTCTATGTGGCACCTGCGGTAATGCATATCTCACGTTCTTTGAAGCAATTATCGACACTATCACAATTTATTAGAGACCACTGGCTTGCTCTTATGCTCATTTGCAAAAGCAGAACTGATCGCTTAATAAATTAAGTATGATACACACTGCAATAAAACTCCCTGGGTATCCCTTGATGCGCTGGTAAAAAAATCACTGGTATTAAGGCTGTTGGCTGACTTGCCATACTTATTACATACATATTCCTAATTCAATACAATTTAAGATTTTATTGAAGTTTAAAAAAAACGGTGCTTCATGATGGTTTTGAACTTGCCAATCAGTGGCACTATTGAATTTATTGATCGAACATCAGTTTAATATTCAAGTGACTTATTTAAATACAAAGGAATAATCTGTTATTTCACAATTTGTCAGTAGATTCAACAGAAGAAAGGGTTTCTTTCAATGAGAGTAGCTTTTTTAGTGGAAAGAGTTGAATATGATTCTGAAATCATTTCAAAACTACCGATTCCTGCAAATAATTCCAATCCGAAAAGACAATGGTTTTGACAAAGAATTACTTTTTGCAACCAACAAATGTTAGTTCTTTTATGTGTGGTTTTTAATGTAGGTAGGTGAAGGGATGGCAATGACTAAGTACATTCAGGACTGTCCTCGTAACGCCATTTAGTTTACGCATTTCTAATTAATGTTGTCATGAACGGTCCCTTTGGTGTTTAACACAACAAGGAGAGGTGCAGAGGGTGGTGGTGGTGAGACTGAGCGGGGGTGTAGAAAGGGGTTGGAGGGGAGGAACAAAAAGGATAACATCTGAGGCTTCCTTTCTGGACGTCCTCGTAACGCGGTTATTTAATTTACGCAATTCACATTAATGTTGTTATTAACGGTGCGTTTGATGTTTCAGACAGCAGCGAGGAGTGCGTGGAGAGGTAGTTAGTCGAGGATTGGGGGGGGGGGGGTACGGGAGTGGAGACAGAAGTGGATGGATAGGGGAGAGGAGCAGAAAAGAGGACATCTGCGGCCTGCTTCCAAACACATGAGACAGCATCGATTCTAATAGCCTGGCGTTTTGCAATAAGCAATAAAAGATCAATTAAGCCACTGGTTCACACACAGCTGCGACTATTATGACGTCATATGAGGAAAGTATAATAGACTTGCCCCCACAAACCTTATGTGTGAAACAGAGCCGTAGAAGTGAAGGTACAAGCAAAGTATGCAAAGAAATAAATGGATCTTTCTGTTTGCACTCTTTGCATATTCAATGTTCCTAAAAGATCCACATTTTGGTCGATTTGGGCTAAATATATCTAGAAATGACAAAAAAAACTAAGCATCAACAAACTTCTTTCTTACTAGATGCACTTACATGTATACTAGGAAAGCGGTGAATAACATGCACAATGACAACTAAATCTACTGTGAAGTTCGTGTACTGAACATAAATTTGACGTTTTGCCCAAGAAATTTGCAGCGCAAACGACCCGTAGTTCTTACACAACCCGAATGTACGAAACGGCTTGTACTCACTTCGCAACGTTTGTTGTCTAAAACTAAAAATTTAAATCTGTGATCTATACAAAACATAAAAATCTGACTAGGAATTTCTTTAAGCAGTATTTGCTAAGCAGGTCAAAAACAGTGAAATTAACAGCAAATCAGCAACTGTGTGTTTAAAAACCTCTTTTCAGTCTGCCTTGAACACACGCATTGTTATGCCGGAGGCTCATTTTGTCCACTTTCGTGAGAAATATCAACACAATCGTTGACGGAACTGTCAAGGAACTTTCTTTGGAACGGTCATCAACATCCAAGGAACTTTCTATAGATTTTTATGGAACTTTCAAGGAGCTTCCAAGGGTTTTCAAGAGCTACTATGGAACCTCTGAGAACCTCTATGGAGCTTAACGCAATTTAAGATTCCATAGAAGATTAGACGTTCTGTTCAAATTCCATACAATTGAAATTCCATTTATTTCAATCAGTTGCAGTTTTCTTCGTTAACAGTTACGCGAATTTAACGGGCCAGATATAGAGAGGTCGGAAAGGATCGCCTTATCAGTGTCAGAATGGTTTCGAAAGTTGTGACTTTAACTCATATTAGTGTTGTGAAAGATTCAGAAAGATGCCTAATGGTTTAGAGATGCCCAACGGTGTAGAGATGCCCAACGGTGAAGAGATGCTCAATGGCGTAGAGATGTTCAACGGTGTAGAGATGCCCAACGCTTAGAGAAGCCCAATGGCGTAGAGATGCAAAACGGTGTAGAGATGCCCAACGCTGTAGAGATGCCCAGTGGTGTGGAGATGCATAACGGTGAAGAGATACCCAACGGTATAGATATGCCCAACGGTATAGCGATACCCAGCTCTGTGGAGATGCCCAGCGGTGTATAGGGAAGGAGGTTGGTGCTTTATTTACCTTCGATTGAGAGGACAGCACAAAGCTTTGCAGACAGTGATCTTTATCTCAAATACAACTTAAATTATCAATTTATAAATTGATGAGGTCAAATTTTTGCGAGATTATGAACTTAATCGAGATGAGAAGCTTTTTCCAGTTCTTATTGTTTGCTAATGATACAGATTCTTCGGCGTCGAATATACAGTGTAATTGTCGCCATTTTCTGAAATTTCAACAATGCAATGGCTTGTGATGTCATCACATCATACTAACGGTTGTGGCGTTGTTATGTTCTTCCCAAGGTATTGTGCCATAATCAAAGAATGTGTAGGCATACGTGTGTGTTGCCACGGTAACGGTGATGACGCATAGAAAATTCAAAATGGTGCCTGCCTTGACCTTAAACATAAACAAACAATTGAATCTATGCCGTTGGAGAAACGTCGCGACATGGCGTCGGAGCAACATAGGGATTTGGATTTTAAAATCGATACCTCTTTTTTCCTGACACATACGCATAGTAAGAATGGTACAATTCAGATCATTTGCCAGCTTACACATAGATAAGACGATATTACAAGGTAAAATTTCAAATGAAAATAGGCTTACCATATCCATGACTGTGATCCGCCCGTAAGAGAAAGCAATGGCGTTTGGAGGCGTTGCTACGGGCAACATGAAAGCGAACGAGGTGGAGATGGCTGTCGGCATCATGATGTATAACGGGTTCATGCCAAGCTCTTCCGCCTGTAATATTTATGATATAAATAAATAATGAATAAAAAATGATGGTAGCAATAATATAAAACGTAGCTAATGCCTAGAGACACGTTAGAATATCTGGTGTCATGCTAGTGACACGTAAGGACATCTGGTGTCGATGCTAGTGACACGTTAGAACATCTGGTATCGAAGTTAGCGATACGTTAGGACATCTGGTGTCAGTGCTAGCGACACGTTAGAACATCTCATGTCAATGCTAGCGACACCTTAGGACATCTCGTGTCAATGCCAGCGATACGTTATTACAGCTGATGTCAGTGCTAGAGACACGTTAGGACATCTGATGTCAGTGCTAGCGACTGAACCATCAGGTAGCGCTGCAAAACAAGCAATGACTAAAATCTAATATCAATGTGAGCAATAAGAACTATAATAATAATAATAATAATAATAATAATAATAATAATAATAATAATAATAATAATAATAATAATAATAATAATAAAAATAATAATTGCTATTCCTTCTCGAAAATAATACCCAGAGAAAGAGTGGAACTACTTTTTTTAAATCCATCTGATCTAACCAGATATATCTCTCCAGAGGTCAGCTGTTTTATAACAACGGCCCCACCCCTTCCTATAGAAGCTCACCATGGCAGCTACGATTGGCATGAGTATGGTACATGTCGCCGAGTTACTGGTGACCTCGGTCAGGAAAGCCGTCACCAGACAGATGATTGCGATCATCAACCATCCAGGCAGTGGTTCCAACAAGGCAAACTGTTCTCCGATCCACTGGGATAACCCCGACACCTAAATCACAATATTCTGGTTTTTCAGCATAACATTTTGTATTTGTTCACACCATGTCATATTGCTGTAGCACTGTACGCTACAACATTATATTCACACACTGTTCTCAACATTTCTTTATTAATAATTTATTTATAAGAATATCAGACACATAAACATCAATATTAATATAAATAGTTGCTTCTGTCATATCTGCATTCACATTTGCCTTTATTTTACATGCAGGATGGTGGGTTTTATTTATGCATGGCACAGCAGAACCTCATTAATTCATACTTGTCGGGACCAAAACCAAAAAAAGTAATCAATACGCCCCAAACTTTGGACCGACGAATTTGGTACGAATTAACCCGAGTGTAGGAATTAACCGATTACAAATTAACAATAGGCTCCTGTATAATAAATATATTATTGTAGCATTGTAATATATATCGTATTCTTTAGGAATATTAATTCGTACATCATGATAGTATGCTAAATTATGACGTTTTTCTTCATCTTGCTAAATCTTAATATTAAGATACAATTTTATGCACTTCCTGGGATTTGAAAGGCTGACGTCATATGAGTAATAAATATATCGGGACCCTGGGATAAGACCAATCCGGAATTAAGACCCAACATAGGATCCCTCCTGTAAGACCATCATCACGGAATAAGACAACCCCAGGATGAGACCATCAGGAATAAGACCATTCAGGAATTAAGACAACTTCGGAATTAAGGCCATTCCGGAACTAAGACCATCACGAAATTAAGACCATTCTGGAACTAAGACCATCCGGAATTAAGAATGTCCCAGAATTAAGACTACCCCCACAACAGGACCCCATTTCTTTAATTCCGTTCTATTCAGTTCCTATAAGAGACTATATGAGAATTTTTAACTCTCTTTTTACCAGTGCCAGAGGTGGTCTTATTTTCCTCGGTCTGTCGTATAAGGATCTATCCTTTGTTTTAGGATGGGTGAGGTTGGAGGGCGGCTCAGGGAATTCTATGGTGAATGGGTGACGTCACTAATTTGTGTGTAGAGATGGGGGTGGCAAAATTGGTTTGCACAGAAGGGGTTAGGGGGTTAAAGGGTCGAAAGGTAAAATAATGGGTGGATTTTGAACAAACCGCAAAAGGAATTTCTCACCTCACAAGCATCAGCTAAGGCGAATCCGCCACCAATCAGGAAGATTATACTCCAGGGGAACTTCTCATGGACACTCTCCCAGTCGAGCAGGGCGGGGGCTTGTTCATTCTCGTACACACGGTTCGAACTCGGGATGTACATTGGGATGCAGTACATTATCACTGAGATCAAAATGGCGGGCACGGCGTCTCCGATGTATCTGAAAACGAGGCTTGTTTTCTTCTCTCTCTCTCTTTTCCTTTCTCTCCTTTACTCTCTCTCTCTCTCCTTCCCTCTCCTTCTCTATTTCTCTCACTCACTAATTCACTCACTGTGTCACTGTGTCTGTCTGTGTGCGCGTCTGTCTAAATCTCTCTCTTTCTCTCTCTCTCTCTCTCTCTCTCTCTCTCTCTCTCTCTCTCTCTCTCTCTTTATCTGTCTTTCTCTCCTCCCGCCTGTCTGTCTGTCTGTCTGTATTTCTCATCTCTCTCTCTCTGTCTCTGTCTCTCTCTCTCTCTTCTTGATATGCTATTTTTTAGACTTAAACAGTAAACATAAATAGAAAAGTAAATAAAGTATTATTTTCTTCCTGGTCAATAATACCCCGTGTCTCACAATAAGTAAGAACCTTTGACATTTTTGAAATAAAGTTTTGAAATAAAGTTTTGAAATAAAGAAATGAGATTTATTTGAAACAAAAAGAGACTGAAATAAGGTTTCTCGATTTAAAAGTGCTCAAAAGGTCTAGTGGTTAGGCGTACACTAAATCACGAAATACACCAAGTACTCATAGTCTGAGTCCTATTTTTTCGATATGGAATGACGAGGAGGGAAGCTAACTTACTTGTTTCCATCGGGGTCAGTGCCAAACAGATCGCCCCATCCGGTGATAAATCCTGGAGAGCGGAAAAACCAGAGCAGCACGAGGATAATAAAGAGAATCCCCACCGCTGCTTCGGCGTACCTAGCAAATAGAGAGCGGATATGAGGTCACAATGAATGTAAGAAAACGAGATAAAGCACAAGAACTAGAGCAGCACGGGGATGATAAATAGAATCCCCACTGCTGCTTCGGCGTACCTGGCAAATAAAGAGCGGATATGACGTCACAATGAATGTAAGAAAACACAATGAAGCACAAAAACTAGAGCAACACGAGGATGATAAAGAGAATCCCCACTGCTGCTTCGGCGTACCTGGCAAATAAAGAGCGGATATGATGTCACAATGAATGTAAGAAAACACAATGAAGCACAAAAACTAGAGCAACACGAGGATGATAAAGAGAATCCCCACTGCTGCTTCGGCGTTCCTGGCAAATAAAGAGCGGATATGATGTCACAATGAATGTGAGAAAATGAGATAAAGCAGAACTAGAGCAGCACAATGATGATAAAGAGAATCCCCACCGCAGCCTCGGCATATCTGGTAAATAGAGAGCGGAAATGACAGAAAATTTGAGAAAACACGTCAAAGTCCGACATCATAGTCTCATAATCTGGTAGCCCGTGATTCTATGGTATAGTCGTCACACAGTCTCGTAGTTTGGTGATCCTCTGGTCTGGTAGTCTGGTGGTACCATGGTCCCGTATTCTGATGGTTCCGTGGTCTCATAGTCTGATGGTCGAATGATCTTCTAGGCTGGTGGTTTTCTGGTCTCGTATCCTGATGGTCCCGTGGTCTCATATCCTTGTGGTCTTCCGATCTCGTAGTCTGATGGTTCAAATGGCCTCTTAAGCTGGTGGTCTGGGTACTCACCTCATTTTGCGAGTCTTGTACTCGGCCGTGACCTTATAGTTTGACAGTCTCGTGGTCTGGACACTCACCTCATTTTGCGAGCTTCTTGTACTCGGCCGTGACCTTATAGTTTGACAGTCTTCTGGTCTGGGTACTCACCTCATTTTGCGAGCTTCTTGTACTCGGCCGTGACCTTATAGTTTGACAGTCTTCTGGTCTGGGTACTCACCTCATTTTGCGAGCTTCTTGTATTCGGCCGTGACCTTATAGTTTGACAGTCTTCTGGTCTGGGTACTCACTTCATTTTGCGAGCTTCTTGTACTCGGCCGTGACCTTATAGTTTGACAGTCTTCTGGTCTGGGTACTCACCTCATTTTGCGAGCTTCTTGTACTCGGCCGTGACCTTATAGTTTGACAGTCTTCTGGTCTGGGTACTCACCTCATTTTGCCGAGCTTATTGTACTCTGCCATGATGACATTTTTTATGGCCTTCGCTTGTTCTGGGCTCTGTGTGTTGCCGCAAGTAAATGATCTGAAGAGACAAAAAGACAGAAAAACAGTCCCAGAGAGCGAGAGAGAGAGAGAGAGAGAGAGAGAGAGAGATAGGGAGAGAGAGAGAGAGCGAAAGAGAGGGGTTAGGGAGAGAGAGAGGGAGAGCGGGAGAGAGGGAGGGAGGGACGGACGGACGGAGGGAGGGATGGACGGAGGGAGGGAGGGACGGACGGAGGGACGGAGGGAGAGGGAGGGAGAGAGAGAGCGGGAGAGAGAGAGAGCGAGAGAGGGGGAGAGAGAGGGAGGGAGGGAGGGAGAGAGGGAGGGAGGGACGGAGGGAGGGACGGAGGGAGGGAGGGAGGGAGGGAGAGGGAGAGAGAGAGCGGGAGAGAGAGAGAGAGGGAGGGAGGGAGGGAGGGAGGGAGAAGAGAGAGAGAGAGAGAGAGACAAAGAAAGGGTGAGGGAGGGAGGGAGGGAGGGAGGGAGGGAGGGAGGGAGGGAGGGAGGGAGAGAGAGAGAGGGGGAGAGAGAGGGAGAGCGGGAGAGAGGGAGGGAGGGATGGAGGGAGGAAGGGAGGGAGAGAGCGGGAGAGAGAGAGCGAGGGAGGGAGGGAGGGAGGGAGAAGAGAGAGAGAAAAGAGAGAGAGAGAGGGGGTGAGATCTAACTGATATATAGCAAAATTATACACAAAATAAATAAATGAATAAATAAAACGTAAAAAGCTATACATGCAAGGATGACAAATAGCATGCAAGAACAAATTACCAAAAAGGAGCACTGGCAAAAACAAGAAACAGACAGAAGGCCAGGGGTGACGAACAGAAAACAAGAACACGCTGTAACAGCCTTATATAGCTACCTCCATCCCAAGTAGAAAAAGCGCATCCACAAATAGACGAGGACGAAGTTGACGCAGGATTGAGGAAAACCATAGATCATCCACGTTGCATACGTCACGGGAGATTCGTCATATCCATGCTCACGCCAGATGCTGATTATTGTAGACCAAATAACAATGACCATTAACTAACGCTAGCATATGAATTCTGCACATGAATTTTCTTTCCAAATATTAATACGATTTTTCTCTACCAAATATAATTTCTAATGCAATTTTTAATATCTTTTTTATATTTTAGTTATTTATATTTTATTTGTTTGTTGGCGTGTTGAAAACTATCATCTTATACTTCTAACTATTAAGGGATTTTAATAAATCACGTTCAGCTGACCTCTGTTAAGATCGATATGATTTGTATTAAAGGGAGCGTGTGATCAGAGTAACCCCCCTCCACCCATCTGTGAAATGACCTAACAAATAATCAGCTGCCGGTATACATAACTGGTAAAGTATCCCGAAATTTCAAAACTAACACAGAAAAATGAGAATTTTACGTCGATTCGGACGTATAAAATATGCCGGCAGGATATTGTTTACTATTAGAACCATTTACTTTCTTAACCGCCGGGCAACTGTGAAAAGTCTGCGTCGGGTTAGCCGCGGAATTCTGAAGTCTGACGAGAATACTGATAAAGCGAGCAAATTTTCTAAGAGGTTGACTGTTCAGTAACAACACTAGAACGCGCCCTGTAAAGGTTATGACGTCACGTACTCGCCGGCATGGGAGAGTGGGACAGATCCGGTTCCAGCTAGTCAGAATTCTAAAATCTGACGAGGATACTGATCAACTAAGCATGTTTTCTTAAATCATAGAGGTTGGCTGCTCAGTAGCAACGCTAAAATGCGCTCTGTAAGGTTATGGCGTCACGTACTCGTCGGCATGCCCCTTCATGATGGTGTTTGGGGAGGTTCCGGTGAGTGTGGCGGTTCCGCCTACATTCGCCGCATAAGCAACAGCCATTGTCATCCCCTTGCACAAATCCTGTCAACATATGGTTGATATAAGGGAGGGTTGAGGGGGCGGGAGGGCGGTGTTGGTGGGAGGGGGGAGTGTGGGGTGGAGGGTAGTGTGGGGTCGAGGTGGAGTGGGGTTGTGGGGTGTGCGTGGAGGGGCGTTGGGTGGTGAGGTGTGCGGGGAGGGAGTGTGGGGTGGAGGGGCGTGGGTGGAGGGCAGTGTGGGGTGGAGGTGAAGTGGGGTGGTGGGGTGTGCGTGGAGGGGTGTGGGGTGGTTGGGTGTGCGTGGAGGGAGTGTGGAATAGAGGGGCGTGGGGTGCAGGGGAATGTGGTTTTGAGGGGTGTACGTTGAGGGACTGTGGGGTGGAGGGACGTGGGGTGCAGGGGAGTGTTGTTTTGAGGGGTGTGCGTGGAGGGACTGTGTGGTGGAGGGACGTGGGTGGAGGGAGTGTGGGGCGGAGGGGCGTGCGTGGAAGGACTGTAGGGTGGAGGGGCGTGGGTGGAGGCAGTGGGGGAAGAGGGGGGAGGGGGGCAGGGGGTGCGGGGTAGAGGGGTGTGTGCGTGGAGGGGAGTGTGGGGTTGTGAACACGGACTAGGAGGAGTTGGGGTTGTTTGAGACTGTCCGTATGATAATGATACGGACAATGGGTGACGTCATGGATTTTTTGGCCGTTGGCTAGAAGGCGGTGTTGGGTAGACGTCAGCCAGATGATGAGCAAACATTTTAAATGCAGTTAAATGGCTTGTTTACATTTGATCCCGTCGACGAATCACGAATATTCGGGCCTCTGACACAAGGACTGTTACACAAGTTAGCTACTCTGTTCTGTCACACCCGAATCCCCACTGTAAGAGTAGAAAATATGCTCACGTCCATGGCTTTGTTCTGTCTCTTTGGCGGCTCCTCTGGAGGTGCAGAGCTCAAAGACTGTCTCTCAACAATGTCGCCGACGTGTGTGACTCCATTCGCCCTGGAACACATACGTGCTGTAAAGGAGGGAGGGAGGGGGGAGGGATATAGGGAGGGAGGGAGGGAGGGAGGGAGGGAGGGACGGATGGATGGACGGACAGACGGAGGAAGGGAGGGAGGGAGGGAGGGAGGGAGGGAGTGAGGGAGGGAGGGAGGGAGGGAGGGAGGGACGGACGGACGGACGGAGGGACGGACGGATGGATGGAGGAACGGAGGAACGGGCGGAGGGAGGGACGGAGGGAGGGAGAGACGAACGGAACGACGGAGGGATTAATGAAAAATGAAGGAATAAAAACGCATATATACAGAGATATCAATGTAATATGCCCTCTTACCTGACACTTGCCTCAGTCTCTTCATTTCTTTTTTCAGTAACATCATCTAAAAAGAGTACATAGTGCATTTTGAAGCTTTATTGTGTCACATTATTTTTGGCCAATACTCGAGAAAATAGAGCAAATGGGAAGGATGTTCACTTCAGTGGTGGCATTGCTATGCATAGCAACAAGAACTAATAATAATAATAATAATAATAATAACTGTTGCGATGGGTATGCCTGTATCTTGCATTACTTGTTCTATACAACGTTTGGCTGACCTTCCGCGGGATCTTGAATTAAGACAGTCTTGTCGCTACACTCTTGAGACATAATTCTTTGGGGGACGCCTAGTTACGTAACCGAACAATCGCAATCGCCTTTTCTTGATTTCTTCCGTTAGGGTTGGTCCGGATTTAAGTCTGTGTCGTATGGTTTCATTTGATAATTTGTCCTTTAAGGTGACACCGACGATTGCACGAAGACATCTCATTTCAAATACTTCTATTTTTTTGCATCTTCCGCTTTTAATGCCCATGTTTCGGAGGCACATAACGCTATAAGTTAGATAAGGGCTTTGTAAAGTGTTACAGTGCGCATTGTATTTCATTATACAAGGACTCGATTATGCGTACAATTTTTGGATCAATGACAATAGCTTTCATCATCTTCCACAAAGCTACATTGTGTTCTTCTGCTTTTTCAATAATTTTTCTCGTGATAAAAATAGTGTCTACAGTGCCTCTTGTTGGTCTAAATCCGAATTGGCTTTCCCTTGTGGCTTTCTCTGTTTGGTCTTTCATCCTTTTTAACAAGATGCGACAGAAAACCTTCCCTGGTATTGACAGCAAAGATATAGCTCTGTAGTTCTCTGGGTTACGTTTGTCGCCCTTTTTGTGTATCGGTGTCACTAACATCCTTGGCCAGTCTTGTGGGGCCTTCTCCTCCCTCCATAATAATAATAATAATAATACTAACAATAATAATAATAATAATAATAATAATAATAATAATAATAATAATAATAATAATAATAAAAATCATAATAATAATAACGATAATAATAATGATAATGATAATAATAATAAAATAATAATAATAATAATAAAATTGATAATAATAAAATAATAATAATGAAGATGATGATTATCATGATCATGATCATGATGATCGCATGCTCTGTCGGTGGCATACCGTGTCGGGCGGGGTGCCTGACAACCGCTGGAAGTGCGCATGCTCTGTGACTGGATTACCGCAATCAGCCGATCAGGAATTGTGACCGATGTAACATTTTTCTTATTTTATATTTCCAGTTTGCTGTTCACGAACTAACAGACGCAGAATGTTCTCATAAATCAACAAAAATTGCCCCCTCCCTCGTCTCTCCTCTTCCTCTCACACCCACCCCCTCTGCCGCCCATCGCAAATCCCCTTCTGATCCAATATTACAGCTGTTTCAACAATGCTTTTGTGTAATAGATGTTTTAACATGAAAGCGTATTTAAAATCTATTTCTCTTCTATCATTATTGACAGGTTTTGACATCATATCTTTAATTAGGCCTTAAGAAAACATAACTTTATGTGCTAAAATCAATGAATTGATTGGTAGACTGATATGTTCAGGAGCAAAAAATTAAATAGATTAAATAGTTTTAAAAAAAAGCACTGTAATGATATCTATATTATATTGATAGGATACTGAAATGATGATCCATTGTTTCAACAGAGTTTCACCCAGGAGATATGAAACCAGCGAGAGAACCAAAAGGGGTTCGATTTTCGGGGGTTGGTCCTCTTGAATAAAGCATAGAATAAAAAGTGAAACTAATTATCTTTACAACTATAAGCGAATGCACCTTGAATTGTACTGTTGCGTAGTAACCCTATTGCGGGATGATTATATCACCGGGGTGGTGCTATCCTTACAATTATAAGCGAATGCATCGTGACTGTTGGGATTGTTGAACATTGGCTCTTTAGTAGAATAAGATCTCCTAAGTGGTGCTATCCTGGGGTTTCCGCATAGTCAAGTATGTGTCCAGCACATAAACAGCATATGCTGAGCTTTCTAATTTAGCGCCTGTACAGCTCGTATATTATTCATTTATTTAGTTTTGTTTGTTTGTTTTTCTTACCTTTCATAAAAGGCCACTGCTAAACCTCAGCAAAAAATACCTAAATAATTTCGATGTTTACATCAATGTTTATAAAGCTTACCTATACTTTCATAAGCCCGATTATGTACTCCTGATGGGTTGGTACCCAAGCGTTCGTAAGCCTCTTTCTCTTCTTCCCCTACACTTGCGACTTTGTTGAAAGTAGCTAGCCGAATCCCACTGTCTACAGCTGGCAAATTTGACTTCATGACGTTCAAATGCGACTTAGGGATTTCGTAATCTGTGAAGAATGGATATTTTCACTTGAAGATTGAAGAATAGAAATTTCTACTTGAGAATGGAAGAATGGAAATTACTACTTGAGAATGGAAGAATGGAAAATACTACTCGATAAGAAAAGAATGGAAATTTCCACTTGAAAATGGAAGAACGGAAATTTCCACTTAAGAATTGAAGAATGGAAATTTCCACTTGAGAATGAAAGAATGGAAATTACCACTTGAGAACTGAAAAATGGAAATTTTTACTTGAGAATGGAAGAATGCAATTTTCCACCTAAGAATGGAAGAATGCAATCTTCCATGTTTAGCGGTGGCATTGATCGATATACTATTCCAAAAGTTGTTTCTCGTTAATAGCCTTTCAATTATAGTTACCCTCATCTGGATTGTGCTGGTCTTGAAATTCCGGCATTTCCTCTAACTGTTGTAGCACTGCTTCCAGGATTGGCAGCATCATGGATGTAGTGGCCGTGTTGCTGATCCACATCGACAAGATCCAGGTGGGCAGCATAAAACCGAACATCAACCTGAAATTTGGTATGCACAAGTGGGTTCATTTAAAAATTCAATCAAACATCAACCTGAAAGGGGTGTGTAAAAGTGGGTTTATATAAAAGATAAGCTGAGCATCAACATGAAATGTGGTGTGTGAAAGTGGGTTCATCTAAAAAATAAACATAGCATCAACCTGAAATGTTGTGTGTAAAACTGGGTTCATCTAAAAAATAAACAGAGCATCAACCTGAAATGAGGTGTGTAAAAGTGGCTTCATCTAAAAGATAAACAGAGCATCAACTTGAAATGTGGTGTATAAAATTGGGTTCTTCTAAAAGATAAACAGGGCATCAACACGAAATGTTGTGTGTAAAAGGGGGTTCAACAATTACAAAGAGATAATAACACCTGTAATATCTTCAATCATTCCCTCACTATTATAACAAAATAGGTCCTACATTTTACACAATTTTGATGAAATCAGTCTCGCAATGTATCTGCTATTTAAGAACATCATTTTTCAGATATTTTAATATTACCAGCCAGGTTCAGTTCCCACTGTTTTTAGGATAACTAGAGCTATACGTCGATGGAGTTCACTCCTCTCTAGTGCTATAGCAACCAAAAGACCACCCGTAAGCATCATCGTATTGTCCTGAAATAAGAACACCGACATCGAATTGGGTCACGCTTGAGACATACACACCCGCTCCCACTTCCACTCTTCTCACATTTGTGAAATATTGAAGCTCTTACGATCAAGGTTTAGGGTTAGGTTTCTAGAAACCACTTTAAAGTAAACATAGCACTTTGACCTTGACCTTTAAACTCAACGTGATCACAAAGTAGGGACAAATAAACAAATACGAAACACATCAATAAATACATGTTTAACACACAAATGAGTAAATAAATAAAAGAAAATTCAACATGAATTACCTCGAGGTAACTAGTACAGACTTGAACCACAGTCAGAATCCGAAACATGGGAGCCATGAAGACGGGTATGAGACCGGTGACGGCTAGCGGCAAACTGGCGGTACACCAGTAGGTGGCCATCAGCAGCAGCATGTAACCGCATAGCCCCTTCTGATAGGAGAGTGCAAAATATAAACGAAGGTAATTCAATAGCTCCTACTGTGAGGAGAGTGCAAAAATATAAAGAGGGTAACCGCATAGGCCCTTCTGTGAGGAGAGTGTAAGAAATAAGCAAAGGTAGCCGATTAGCCCCTACTGTGAGGGGAGTGCAAAATGTAAGAAAAGGTAGCCGAATAGCCCCTTCTGTGTGGAGAGTGCAAAATGTAAGCAAAAGCAGCCGCATAGTCCCTTCTGCGAGGAGAGTGCAACATCTAAGCAAAGGTAGCCGCATAGCCCCTTCTGTAAGGAGAGTGCAAAATCCAAACAAATATAGCCGTTTGATCGTATCTGTGGGGAGGGTACAAAATATAAATAAATGTAGCCGCATAGTCCTTTCAACCACCTCGCTATACCGGACACACCAGCTCAGTCCCATCAGTGACCGTTTGATTGAGGTTCTACTGCATTTACATACTTGTATTATCTGTGAAGTGTATAAGCTGTAAGTGATATAAGCATGATCATTTCTGTGCATAGTCAGACACTGAATTTCAGCTGCAGTGTTCCAAATAATTCAAAAGCATTGTTACAATTCCGGATCCCGGAGATTGTGGTGTTTGATCGTACTGAAAAGCACTTGAGGGGGGGGGGGGTAGTGCAAAATATTATGTGTAACACGTTGTGAACTGTCCCTCGGAGGTTAGCACGAGAGTTGCTTATTTGGCTCGGGTCCAAAACTTTCGACTGAGAATTGTTTTATTTTTTTGAAGAGCCGCTTGCCTGTATAGGTCAATTTTTTAAAGCACCGTTTTCATTTCAAATCTGTCAACAATGTCGACTTCTACTGACAGTTGTGTTAATTTCAGTTCGTCTTTGCATCTTTCTGTACTACATTCGAAGAGACAGAAGATGTCCAGTGCTTTAATGGGAGGGGTGATGGGGTGTTGGCTATTACGTGTCACACTGGGCTGGATATTGATGTACATTAGACCTGACATTTTATTGGTGTTTTTGCAATGTATATTTTCCAGAAGAGGAATTCGAAGCACTGGCCCCTGCACACACACGCGGGAACACACACGCACGCGCACATACACACCCAAATACCAGACACAGATATTCACATGCACACGCGCACACGTAGACACACACACATACACATTCACACATATACACAAATTACCAGACACACATCTACACATGCAAACGCGCACACGTAGGCACACACACATAAACACACGCATTCACACATATACACAAAATGCACACACGTGGACACACACACACAGAAACACGCACACACACATATATACACACACAAGTGCACGCATGCACGGACACATACAGATACACAGACAAATAAAATAACTAAGTTCTACATGCTAATTACCCATATATCTGAGTGACCACGAGACAAGCAATATGAAAATGGCACAGCGATTTAAAAATGGTGCAGAGCGTAACCTTAATAACTTCCAAAAAATATCGCAAAATAAACGCTAAAAAGATATATATATATATATATATATATATATATATATATATATATATATATATATATATATATATATATATATATATATATATATATAATGCACTAGGTGCACCATAAAAATGCACTAGGTGAAAAACTTACCGTATGAAGGATTGATCAGGTTTGAAATTTGCTGTGTGAAAAAGTACACCGGATCAAAACATATGGATACATATGGAGAGAAAATTTACTTGGGGAAAAATGTTAAATACTTAGTGCTTGAAAAAAAACTTACCAGGCAAAGAACTTACCGGACAAAAAACTTACCGGATCGTTGACAATGATAGGAAGCGGAAGTAAAAGCAGCGGAGTGATATAGATGATTAAATAGTCCCGGTGGATGTACAACAGATTCTTAAAACTCATGGTGAATGAGGAATTCTTCCCAGTTAATATTAATACCCAAAAACTTCCAAAAAGTAGTTCCTTCTTTTATATATTTCAAATGTTATTTTATTGAGACTTATATATTTGACATATTATTTCCATTTAATGCTGGTGTTTTGAGGAGCATGACTCCCCATGTTCTTGCTGATAAATAGCTACACTTTTTCTATTCAAGACAATGCCAAGACAAGACTATTCAACAAGCCCACTGTGACGATAGTATAGTCAAGCTGCTGGAAATATAACTAAAGGATATTCATATAGTCAAACCTGTTTATGTGCAGGAATAAAGATTTAATTACAAGTGTCCACTTTGAGATAAGATAAAGATGTCAAATAAAATACTAAATATTGCCCAATAAAAAAGTATGGGCTGGATTGTTTGAATGGATACGACCTAATCCCACTAACTGTTCACGTGGGAGACTTTCTCGAGAATTCTTTGTCAAACCGAGATGTTAAAAATGTGATGTTTGTCTTGGAAGCTAACATCTTTTGACTGGAAGCATTATGTATTTTCTAAAAGAGGACCATTTCAAAAGTTTGTCTGTTATTTGAATGTTTTGATTTAAAACTACAACTGATGATGTAAATGCAAATTTGGTTGATTGCTACAAAATGAAACGTCAAGATTTTCTTTTCGAAAACTCAGGTGTCTTACTCTTATACTTCCCTGCCTGCTTTTGTAAATGTAATGGATCCATACCTGTGATGCTTGAGGTTTGTAGTGGCGACATTCTTACTGTGAGGTCTGTAGGGGTGGTCTTTGATGTTACCTGTGAGGCATGAAGGAGTGATTTTCAATGGCGCCATCTTTAGTGTGAGGCCTGCGGGAACAGTCTCTATTGGCGCCATCCATACCTGTGAGGAATACTGGAATGGTATTCAGTGGCGACATCCGTACCTGTGAGGCCTGCGGCAGGAGTGGTCCTCCGTGACACCATCCGTACCTATGAGGCCTGCGGCAGGGTGGTACTCAATGACGCCATCCGTACCTATGAGGCCTGCGGCAGGGTGCTCCTCAATGACGCCATCCGTACCTGTGAGGCCTGCGGCGGGAGTGTTGCTCAATGACGCCATCCGTACCTGTAAAGCCTGTGGCGGGAGTGATCCTCAATGACGCAATCCGTACCTGTGAGGCCTGCAGCAGGGTGGTCCTCAATGACGCCATCCGTACCTATAAGGCCTGCGGCCGGCTTGTCCTCAGCGACGCCGTCTGTACCTGTGAGGACAGCGGCAGGACAGGTCCTCAGTAACGCCATCTGTACTTGTGAGGCCAGCGGCGGGACAGGTCCTAAGTATCGCCATCCGTACTTGTGAGGCCAGCGGCGGGAGTGGTTCTCAGTAACGCCATCGATACCTGTGAGGCCAGCGGCGGGATTGGTCCTTAGTAACGCCATCTGTATCTGTGAGGCCAGCGGCGGGACAGGTCCTCAGTAGCGCCATCTGTACTTGTAAAGCCAGCGTCGGGACAGGTCCTCATTAACACCATCCGCATCTACGATGCCTGCAACGGGAATGGTCCTCAGCGGCGCCATCCGTGCCTGTGAGGCCAGCGGCGGGAGTGGTCCTCAGTAACGCCGTCGGTACCTGTGAGGTTAGCGGAGGGAGTGGTCCTCAGTAACGCCATCCGCATCTGCGAGGCCAGCGGCGGGACAGGTCCTCAGTAACGCCATCTGTACTTGTGAAGCCAGCAAAGGGACAGGTCCTCATTTACGCCATCCGCATCTGCGAGACATGCAGCGGGAATTGTCCTCAGCGGCGCCACCCGTGCCTGTGAGACAAGTGGCGGGAGTGGTCCTCAGCAACGCCATCCGTATCTATGAGGCCTGCGAAAATGTTTTGTTTTTTAATCTTGATATGTGTCAATGAGAACAACAATCGTGATAAGGCATTCATTTGTTTGAACCCAAATGACTGCAAAACACATCACTAAACTGGGATAAAGAACAGGAAGTTTAAATGGATTAGTTTTTGTTCTGTTGTTATCAAAATAAGCTCCTTATTCTTGATGAAACACTCTCTTGTTTAAAAACAGTTGTTATGATTTATGTATAGAAATTAATTACGTAAGTTTTCTTTTCCATTTATCATTATCAAGTATCATTTCAGGCCTTTTTTGAGCAATGCAGAGACAAAATTATTTCGGGAATAAGAAAACAGTGGAAACTCAATGGGCATGATATGTTATGGAAGATGAAGTAACGTTGTCCCCCAGACGTTGGAAACACGACGCAGGATCAGCGTTGGAGATATGTCGGGAGAGCGACGTTGTGTAGACGTCAATGGAGCGAGGTTGTATGGATGTCGGTAGAGCGACGTTGTAAAGATATCGAAAGAGCGACGTTGTACAGATGTTGGGACAACCCCGTTGTATAGATGTCATCAGAACGACGTTGGATAGACGTCTGGGGAGTGATCAGCAATCATAAGTTGCCAATATCGAAATACACAGCGTTTTTCTTTTCAGTGATATCCACACATATTTTGGTATATCGTAGGTAGAGAACTCGGAGAAGGGGAGGGGCGTGGGGTAATTTTGGGGTGAGTTCTAAAAAAGAGTACGCATTTTGCGCACACATTTGCCTATCATTTCTTTATATTTCTTTACATCCAAGTGCATTTTTATAGGGTAGCGTGTTGCAATGAGGGTTATAGTTCGCTCTGGTACGCAGTCCCTCTGACATTTCCTCTGACTCGCATTCCCTCTCACAGGCATTGCCTCTGGCACGTTTTCTGTCTGACACGCTGACATGCATTCTGTCTGAAATGTATTCCCTCTGTCACGCTTTCCGCCTGGCACGCATTCCCTCTGACGGGCATTTCCTCTGACACGCATTTCCTCTGACACGCATTCCCCCTGACAGGCATTTCCCCTGACACGCATTCCTTCTGACAGGCGTTACCTCTGACACGCATTTCTTCTGACAAGCATTTCCTCTGACACACATTCCCTCGGATTCGCATTCCCTCTGACACAAATTCCCTCTGACACGCATTCTCTCTGACATGTATTCCCTCTGACACTCATTCCCTCTTACAATCATTTCCTCTGACACGTATTCCTTCTGACTCGCATTCCGCCTGACACGTAGTTCCTCTGACACGCATTTGTTCTGACACACAGTCCCTCTGACACACATTTGCTCGTACACGCTTTCCCTTTTGCACGTTTTACTCTGACATGCATTTCCTCTAAAGATCAATTAAAAAACTGCGTCGTATTAATTGATAAATGAATTCCTCAAGTACAATACTCCACCACACTTAATTACTATACATATATGTATATAAATCAAGATAGTTTATAAAGGTCCATACGTATTGTCTTTTGGGATTCCCAACAACCTACTGATATAAAATTAAGCGAACGAATGTTTCACGATCAAATGCTGTAAAGGCGACAAGACCCAGGCAGACTTCAGCTTTGGTACGAATTTTCATTGCGCAATAATTCGATCCACTGTGTTTTACCTACTATAAAAAGTAACAATAGGAAGATTTTGTAATGTTACTTATGATACATTTTAGATTTTTTTGTAAATAGAGTAATGCCGGAAGGTGAAAATCAAAACCAAGACCAATCACATATCGGCCACAAAATAGCCAAAGTTTCCACGATGGACCTTACCACAATTTAGTGCCACTTAGTCACATTCATGCAACAACTTAAATATTAAACAGTGCTGTAAAAACCATATGATTAAAAGTGCAATGCATACAGTACTACATGCCATGAAGGTAATGTGTGTTTTAGGGCGAGCCGATTACTGGTAAGTGACCACTAGTGGACATTGTGAAAAAAGTAAGAGCCTGGTAGGTGAACTAGTGGGCACTGTCAAAAAGTAAGAGCCTGATTGGTGACCAGTAGTGGACACTGTCAAAAAGTAAGAGCCTGGTAGGTGACCAGTAGTGAACACTGTCGAAAAGTAAGAGCCTGGTAGGTGACCACTTGTGGACACTGTCAAAAAGTAAGAGCCTGGTAGGTAGCCAGTAGTAGACACTGTGAAAAAGTAAGAGCCTGGTAGGTGACCAGTAGTGAACACTGTCGAAAAGTAAGAGCCTGGTAGGTGACCACTAGTGGACACTGTCAAATAGTAAGAGCCTGGTAGGTAGCCAGTAGTGAACACTGTCGAAAAGTAAGAGCCTGGTAGGTGACCAGTAGTGAACACTGTCGAAAAGTAAGAGCCTGGTAGGTGACCACTAGTGGACACTGTCAAAAAGTAAGAGCCTTGTAGGTGACCACTAGTGGACACTGTGAAAAAGAAAGGGCCAGGTTGGTGACCACTAGTGGACACTGTGAAAAAAGAGCCTGGTAGGTGACCACTAGTGGGCACTGTCAAAAAGTAAGAGCCTGATAAGTGACCAGTAGTGGACACTGTCAAAAAGTAAGAGCCTGGTAGGTGACTAGTAGTGGACACTGTCAAAAAGTAAGAGCCTGGTAGGTGACCACTAGTGGACACTGTCAAAAAGTAAGAGCCTGATAGGTAGCCAGTAGTAGACACTGTCAAAAAGTAAGAGCCTGGTAGGTGACCAGTAGTGAACACTGTCGAAAAGTAAGAGCCTAGTAGGTGACCACTAGTGGACACTGTCAAAAAGTAAGCGCCTGTTAGGTAGCCAGTAGTGAACACTGTCAAAAAGTAAGAGCCTGGTAGGTGACCACTAGTGGACACTGTCAAAAAGTAAGGGCTTGGTAGGTGACCAGTAGTGGGCACTGTCAAAATTAAGAGCCTGGTTGATGGCCACTAGTGGACACTGTCAAAAAGTAAGAGCCTGGTAGGTGACCCGTAGTGGACACTGTAAAAATATAACAGCCTGGTAGGTGACCACTAGTGGATACTATCAAAGCTATCCGAACACAGCTCCTGGTGTTAAAATTATTATTTTGATTATTATGGTTATAATTAAGATCATGAACATAATGTTGCTAACTGAAAACTTGTTAAGAAAAAATACTGAGTGCTTAAACCAGCGCCAATGAAACTAGAGCAGGAATTTGGGGTTTTCAAACTAGTGAACTACTGCACTTGTAATGGAAGAGAAAGTCGCATATAATGGTTGTTTGTGCTGAATAACTTAAAATCACACACTTTCCGCCCTATAAACAGACCCCCCCCCCCCCAAAAAAAAAAAACTCTCTTTTAAATTCTCTCAATTAAAAATTGTTTGCGTGTTTTCTGTCTCTAATTACCAGTACAAGTCTCGGTGCTTGATTTAACTTAAAAGCGATTAGTTTCTGTTTGAACTTAAAAACCCTAGTCATTTCATGCAATGTTCTCTTAATAAGAGAAAACGACAAAAGGTTTAGGTGTGGGCTACGGTTTAAAAGAGTTTTTTTTTAGAATTGGCATGGTAGATCAAGCAACAGAAATAACATTTGTGATGACTGCAGGCGATGTCTGGTTTGTGTAAATATTAACTGCGATTCAAATGGTACTGCCATGTACAACAAGGTTTTACAGCCCATCAAAATGATAATTTTATATATCACCTTTCTGTATGTGATTTTTTTATCCGTTTTATTATAAGTTACTTCTTACCAAACGACCAGACTTGTATTTTGCAATATGTTACAGACTTATTAAAATAATATATCAATAATTTTTAAAATGTATGTCAATTCATTTTGGTCGTATTGGTTTAAATGTAACTACCATGTGTAGAGAAAAAAGTTTATACCAGATGTCCCCCATGAAGGTTCTCTGTTTACTTAGCATGTGCGCTACATCACCACTTGTAATACACATGTGGAAAAAAAACAGCACGCTTGTGAATCGTCACAAAACAACACGAAATAGATGAAGGCATACATTTCGCCATATATAGAACAACAACAATAACAACAATAATAATTAGTTAAATATTACTGTTGTATGGATGGACGCGTCGAAGAGTTCTAATGATTTGCATATTGATTAGCACTGATTAGCACGTGTTGCAGACATTATAGCACGTATTTTTGACATTTATAACGAGTGTTGTAGACGTGAATTGTTATAAAGCATAAAAACGTGTTCTAGATGTGTAAAGAACGTAGACGTGTATTGCTGTTAAGTAAAAATTTTTTCACATGGGGGCTCAACTTAACACCTTATTGCACAAAAGGCTTTTTAATTGCTTTTGATTACCAAGCAAACATTAAGACGTCAGAATGACGTTGGATCGACGTCGTGACCCGACGTTTCCGACGTCGGACTGACGCGCCGGTTTTGGTTGTATATGAAATGGAACCGACGTCGGGTTTTCAACGCCAGAATGACGTCGGGTTCCGACCTAAATCCGACGTCGGAATTAAGTCGGTTTTAGGTTGTATATGAAATTGGAACCGACGTCGGATTTCGACCTGAAACTGACTAGAGTTATATAATTAATAGATGATTAATTATTCAACTGCTGTTGTGAAATACGAAAGCATTTTCCATGTAAATTTTTACAATCTAGGAAGAAAAATACCGACGCGCCATCAAAATTCTAAAATTTTCATGTAAAAATTACGTTTTTTCTTCCTCTTTTTCAAAATGACTTCCATTTCCGGTGAGCGATAATAATGTTCATCGCTTTTTGGTCGATTTTGCAACGTCGGAATGACGTCAGAAAACCGACGTCGCCTCGACGTCGGAATAAAGTCGGGTTTTAGGGTAATAGGTCAGAATATGGTTGTGAAGTCGTCGCAACCAAAATACAACCTTTTTTAAACCAGAAAAGACGTCAGTTGTTTGCTGGGTTATATCTTCATATTGTTCAAGCAAGTTGTCACGTGTACCAATATTTGCTTAAAAATATGCATTGTAACACAATTATAAAATGTAAACATGATATATTATTATAGCTCGGTACCTAACTAGACCGGTTTTCACAACGCATCAGAACATCTCATGAGTTTTTCTTTCCAAAACAGTTTCCAGATACGATTTTTTAAATAGTAAATTCATGACACCATAGGGTCTGCCATAGAGTCATTCAGCAACAAGAATTCTACAAGTGAATTTAACTTTCATGGTCTGCCATATAACTGCTAAAACATGTGATTTGAGGACATTTCATATTGCCGTATAACGTGTGAATGTATGGAGGGGTGGAGTCACCTTTCGTATAATTCAAAAACTTTCTGTGCATTCTGAGCTTAAATCCTGTGATAAAACTGTCAATTATCGTAATTATCGTAATACAAATTGATGTTACCGTGATGTCACAACTGAACAAGTAGGTCGGTTTCCTTATAAACATTACTCTCCTAAAATATTGGATCCGGTGCTCTTAGGGTAACCAATTTCGGGATTTAAATTTCACGATGTCATATGCTGTGAATGATGACGCATTTTTTTTTTATTTGGCTCTCGGCCAGAAGAATTCCTTGTTTGTTAGCTTCAAAACCAAGGTTTTAGGTTACGTACGGGTTGCGTGTTGTTTGTCTCTCTCCTTGTCCCTCTCCGGTCGATACTCACACCCAGATAATCCTATGATATTTGATATATAGATGACCTATAACAGTGGATAAATGGCTGCCATCTGGGATTTTTAATCGCGGTTGGGGACCGTGCTCTTTTTTTCGAACTCCATTTTATAGGAGATCTGTGGAAATATGTACAAAAAGTATCATAAAAAGAAAAAAACTAAGCAAAAATAAAAAATAGAGTGAGAGAGAGAGAGAGAGAGAGAGAGAGAGAGAGAGAGAGAATCTTGAAACGGATAAATCAATATCACTTTGGGAGTTTTAGTTCCATGTTTTGATAAACGATATATATTAACACTGTAAAGCCTAAATCGTGACATAAGCATAGTGTCTTTGATGAGACAAAGTTATATTTTAAAGTCGTATATTCAACATGGGATTCTGCCTCGTACTTACCTTAGCGCTGGTAATAATGAAAGGATTAGAGGCGTGAGTGTTTGTTTTCATTTAGCTCCCTTTTTATGTGAGAATGGAGACTTATATTGTAATTAAATTAAAATTAAAAGCATAAATAAATAATTTCTTGCAGCATGTTGAAGTTTATGAAATGTAGCACGGCTCCGGTCTATGATCATAGGGCGTCCTTAAAGTTTCTTTTAATAATAATTTTCTACAACTCTGTCACTTACGCATGCCCTTTCTTTGGAGCATACTAAAAACCATCTCATATCTTTATAAAACTTTCGCGATATTTCATCTTACCTTTAAACAAACAAACTACAAAGGTATAGAAAATATCTCCCTTTGCTGTAAGTCAAAAGCATTGTATCGTTTACAGAAAACAAGTTGAGCAGTTAATGAATAAAGTACTACATATATCAAGACAATTATCTTTATTTAAAAGCTTTGTGCCCATGGATCATATTGGAAACCAAGAGGAAAAACTGGACAGAATGCTTAAGACATTTATGGATAATAAAGGTACGCTAATATATGTTCAGTAATACTCAGTTAACTATTTTAAAATCAAGATATTTATATGTTTTCAGACAAAATGTAAATGTTTGAAAACAAAATTTGCAGTGCGATTCTAAAGCTATCTTAATACTGACTTTAAATTTTCCATGAAAAACAGTTATTTGACAACAATGTTCACATACAGTTATATTATGTTTGCAATAAAGAGAAGGACAGTAGGATTGCTAACGTCAAAAGCTTGCAAGAAGGGCCAATGGGCAGTGAGGGCTCAGGTAATATGGCACTAATCCCCGGATGCTGTTCTCTGCACTCTGGACCCACCCAAATCAAAAACTCGATCAGTGCCTTAAAAATAAAAAACTATAAATTATGTTCTGGACGATGGAATTTAGTAGAAATGTTCCTTTAAAATTTCTCTTATTTCAAGCAATTAAACTTCTATGTCTTAATTATAGCGGTCTTAATAATGTCCATAAAAGATCAAAGGCTGTGTGATGATAAAATGAAACCTGGAAAAAGTGGCAAAAACCAATATCACATTAATTTCTGAAGTAAAATGGTTTGTCTTCTTGGATTAATTTTTTTAAGATTTGCTTAAGATATGTTTATGAAATTATGCACAAAGCTGAAAACAATGACCGTTAGAAAGAAATAGTTACTTGGCTGAAAGAAAATATTGTCCAAGGCATGGTTGTTTATTATAAACGTCAAGTCTGCATTTAATTTTAACACATATCTGCGTAGTTTTCAAGCTATATGCGAGACAAAACGTCAGGACAATGATTTCAATGACGTTTTTCCCTCAGCCACTCTCAGCATTGCGAACTTTGGAGGGGTGGACTGGAGAAGATAGAAAATGATGCATTTTAAGTTGACTTAAGGAGATACTAGAGTCATGACTCCTACCCCCACTCCCCAACCCATCTAAATAAAAGCAGAAGCAAAAACAAAACTATCCGAAAAAATAGACCGAGAAAAAAGTTGTGACCCCACTCCACCGAAATCCTGGATCCACGCTTGATCCCGCACCAATCCCTGCCGGGGGGGGGCGTACCACGAATTTATGAAATATGCCTTGGAATTTCCATAATGAAATGAAAAAAGAAAAGAAGTTTTCCTTGGTTTAGCTGACTTTGATTTTGACGTTATCACAGAACGCTTCCTGCTAGACAGACCTATGTTCATATGTCGTCATCGTCTTGTCATAAACGCGTCTTTATTTTATTTCCTGTTTCAAGTCTGTTATGTGTAAAGTATTTAAAGAGAAAGTAACGGGACATTCTAAAACAGGACGTTTCTATGTTTCTTCGACGTCAAATGCAGCAAAAATGAAAAGCAACAAGAAGAAAGGAGGTACATTGAACTTATCCTGATGCTTAAGATTAAGTCCCATTTCGAATTTTCAGTGGGCAATTGTTCAATCTGTAGACCGTTTTACGCTTTGAAACAGGTAACATAAGAATCAGTTTAATGACCCTTTTGAAATCCGTTTGATTTTAGTATATATAAAATTTGAAGATGAAAACCTAAACAAGAAAAAGCCAAAGTTTGAAACCACGGCATTGCTCACAAAATGTTACCGACTTGAGCATAACGTAAACATCAAAGAATGCTCTAAATAGTACAGAAAGACGAGCTTAAAATTAGTCTTCAAGGCGTGCAATTAAAATAGTACTTTGTGAGATGGAGACAAACCGTGCGCAACCTGAAGGAATTCGGACTAAGTTAATGCTCCGCCCTCTGGCCCTTCCGGTTGCAGAGGAATAAAAGCACCATTTTCTTCCATGCCATGAAGTTATCATTATGGCTTAAGAAACAGATCAACAAACATAAGTAACCAAATAAATAAGAAAAAATATAATATACAACGTAAGCTATTGTAAATTCGGAATTTTTCCAAACCATGAGAATTTATTATTTCTGAAAAGTAAAAAAAAAAAAACTTAAATGTGAATTAAAAACCTTCTAGTATTTTAAATATTCAACGCCATATGCCAAGAAGGGTACGTAAGTAATGTACACGTGGCGATTGATACGAATAGTTTGTTTTGTGAATTACTTCATCCAAGTAAAATCAAACAATGCGTGAAATTATGGAATAATCCTGCCTTCTTACTGAATTGTTGAGGACGACTTCACATCACAACCTTACATCCACCAATGAGAATTAACATCTTCATCACGTAATCAAAAAGTGCCAGTGCTTGCGTCGGGCAAAACGCATATTTTCTCACTGCTTTATACCAAATATAACAGGGTATTTTTCTTGTTCTTAGCCGAGTGCATACATTTTGGCCTACTTGTCAGGAAGTTAGTTCTTTAAATAGTTTTTATCATTTAGAAAAATTGTATTACTTAGCTTAAATATTGAAAAATTTGTATTTTGGTACAAAATAGTGCGATAAACTCCAAATATTGCTCATCATGCCCTCAGTTACCCACAATGCATTGCATGAAGGTGTCCCCAAGAATGGCAGCTTATAAATAATTATAAGTGTTAAGTACAACTTTTGCTTTAGCTGCAGATCAATAATTACCGCAGTCATTTCGAAGAACTTAAAATAACACTAATTTTTATACGTGCATTGGCAATCATGAAACTGAAATGTTAGCGAGTTTAATATGGTTTGTTTCCTGGGGTCGGGGATCAGAGCAAGACGTCTGGGAGGCCATCAGAACGCTCCAGAATGAGGTGGAAAAACATAAAGAAGAGATCATGGCCATGAAGCAAAACATCGACGAATTCGGCACTGAACTACAACAAGTACAAGGGATGCACGGTAAAGTAAACATTTTTTGGATTGGGGTAAAGATACGTAAGCCCAACAAATGAAATCCATCCGTTAGAGTCAATTATATTGCTTACCTTCTATGTAATAGCTTGAAATCTAACAATGAAAAATTTATTTGAGCGGTATCACTTAGTCTGACATTCAGTATATAAATTGATATGCAAATCAGAATCACTAGGATATTGAATAAGAGAATATGGGAAAATAGAATATAGAATAAGGAGATATGGAATAATAGAATATAAAATATGAAATAATGGAATATGAAATATGATAATATGGAAAATATGTTATATAACAAGAGAATGTGGAATAATAGAAATTACTATTTACTTTTTATATAGTCAGTGGTATTATTTTTTATATAATCACTCGAATCTTTACAATCCTTTAAAAAGTTTGACATCGTAAGGCGAATTTTTAATAGTTACGGTAATTTCTTTATAGTCGCGGAAAATATTCACAGCTACACCAATTTTTAAAACGCGAATTTTTAAATAGCAGTGTGCTACAAAAAAGTAAAATTCAAATTTATATTTAAATTTAATATTACAGTTAGCAATTTTGCACATAATAATTCTAATATACATTTTAGAATTACCAACTAATTTATTTCTGTTTAAACATACCGCAAGATATTTCAGGCCAGCTCTCTCCCTCCCTCCCTTAGAGAGGTCAATTCATTCGTACGAAATTATATTTCTAAATATTTGATGTTTTGCAATGTTTAGATCCCAACTTGGCTGTGTCGTTCACAGCTAGTACCAGTTCAAATCTGATGTACTCGCCAGGCCAACGCGTTGTGTTCCCTGAAGTACTGAGTAACATCGGCAACTATTACAATACCGATACGGGCGAGTTTACCTGTCCCTTTTATGGCCTCTACATGTTCAACATTGATATTCTCCGTGGCGGGTTTAATGGGAGAAGTATTGTAAGGCTGAAGTGAGGTGCCATGTTCCTGACCTCTGCCTTTGTCAGTATCAAAGACGGCACCGAACGCCACGCCAGTGCCATGGCCATAGTCCCCTGTGACAGAGGCATGAAGGTTTACATGGAAGCTTCTAGTGACAACTGCCAAATATATGGTTACTATAGCTTCTATCATTCCATCTTCAGTGGTGTTTTAATTCGCCGACTGGATTAACTATACAAGCGGTATACTACAATAGTTAAAACAAGCTACTGTAAGCAAGGGAAATTATGACACTCATTTAATTTGATGTTATTTTGGAATGATTTTAATAGCTGCTAAAATCTAAGTATATGAATTCCTGAACTATTATTTTGTTTTATTAATTTTTTTTTGTTTTTCTTGTCCTTTTGAGACCGATATTATATAATATCTCTTCAAGCTACTGAACTATAAATTGACACTTTAATTATAATGGCATGTAATTGAATATTGATACGTATAATAATATAACTAATTTAATTTTGCACATTATTCTGACTCAAAATAGAGTCCTACTTATTTCAAAAACTGTGACATGAATTCAAAATAATAAATTAAAAATTATGCTTAAATTGAATTCTGCAACTTCTCTTTGTTGTTTTTAAATGACGACAGAGAAAAGAGAGTTATTTTCCATTTTTGTGTGTTTTCTTCAATGTTTATAATCAGTTGATAGGATCTACTAATGGGGGAAATTTCCTATCGCTTCAATTCCTCACTTTATCCCGGGGCCCTGATATGAGTAGGATTGGATTGTAAAAGTTCAGAATACTAAAGGCAGTTCTACAGATCAAAATGAACCCAATTTTTCCACATAACCTCGATAAAGTAGATTAGCGATTAGATTACACACCCCTTTTTTCATTTTCATCATTATTTCGTCGGCGGTATTCGCAAATTTGCAGAAGTGATTTCTATTTAGGGTGATCATTTGGGATATTTAATGATAAGAGCTAACTAAGCCCTACCATCCAAGAAAGAAACAAAGAAGAAGATAAAGAAGAGATTTTAGAACATAGGGATTTATTTAAACCAGGTTTTAAGTGTGTGAGGCAAACAGATAGAAAGACAGACAGATGAATAGATAGATTGCTTTTGGGTGTACGTGTGAACATCTTTGCCTCCTTTGAGTTTGGTTCAAACTTTACACAATACACATCAAATCATGACTACTGACAACAGCTGCTGCAATGAATGGTTATGCACCGAATGCTATTGACACAATCTGATTCCTTTAACGTGATTAAGAAGCACCAGGCTAGTCATTTATCAGCCATTTATTGTTCATCAAAGAGCGACAGATCCAGTATAAAGAATCAGATCATAACCTAATGTATTCGGCCTTGTTTCTTTCAGTATGCACTTATATTGTACATATAACATATATACAACGTCATTTAATAATCTTTCTATTCATTTTATGTTTGTTATATCCGCTGAAGAAGTACTGTAAATATGAGGCACGCATGGCTGTAATTTGACCTATTCAAGATTCATTGCAAAAAAAACCTATGTGTGAAGGGATATGTGAGTGTCTGTTACTTGCTTACCAAAAATAAACCTAGGTGTGAAGAGGGGATTTGAGAGGGTCTTCTGTTACGTACTTGTAGCCTTAAAATGATGGTAAAACTTGAATAGACCGAGTAACGGCACACGTCAGTGCAATCCACGTCTGTACCTATTATATATCCATATTTTTAACGCCACATCTATAATATGCTATTTCAACAGATCACTGGAACGGGATTTTCTGTTTGCAATACGGCTAAGAGCCTGGTACGTGTGTATATAAATAACAGAGCAATACAGTCACATTTTTGTGCAAAATAACCAACCATGTCCAAATATTTTTAAATATGTATATCAATTCATATATATATATATATACGTTTTAAGAATATGTAGGTTGCCCTTAAGGTATTCTTATCGCTCTATGCTCAGATATAGAATAAAGTGAAAAGTATGTGGCGTCTAGTGCCGGGTCCTGGTCTTTGATTTGGACGAAAAAGATATAGAACAAAATGTTGAAAGAGATTCATATTTATGTCTTGAATTTAGAAACCTAAAACTAAAGTAATTTCCCTTTCATTAAAAATGTTAAAAACTAACATATTGTCGCTGCTTATTGAGTTGCCTTATACTGGTTTCCATGACGTTCAACAGCTCAGCTCGACCGCGGTTCGGTCTATTGCGCAGAACACCTATTACTCCACAGACCCACGAATTCATGAAAATAGTACTCATAAAAGAGATCCTTTTGCTTAGTGATTAAAGTAACAAATCAGTCTCCTCAGAGGTTGGTACTTTTATAACAAATCAATCGCCTCAGAGGTTGGTACTTTTATAACAAATCAATCTCCTCAGAGGTTGATACTTTAATAACAAATCAGTCTCCTCAGAGGTTGGTACTTTTATAACAAATAAATCTCCTCAGAGGTTGGTACTTTTCGTGCTATTTCTTTTATTCCTGGCTTAGGTGTTAACTAGAAATCATGAAATTCATTAAAAGGGTTTTATCATAGGCGTCGATACTTTCCAAACTTTACGTTCATAAGATGGTCATATGGAAAAGCTGAGTGCTTCCCGTTTTGTGTTAAAGAATATGTGCAATTTCCTATACTTATTCCGGATTCTGCATTGTACCTACCAGCTTGCTGTCTCTTACACTCAATCCATATTGTTCATTATTAAACATACCAAGTTGTTTTTCTCCCTTACACTCAATACATCTCTGACAGTTCAAGCAGCCTTTTCAGAGCTAACATCTACAACTGAAACAAACTTTAAACTCTGAAAACTCTCTCAAAACTATCCCTTTTAAATCGGATTTCCTTGCCAGTATATAGCAGTACATATCAGTGCATATCACTACGTATTGACTAATGGTATACGTCAGTACCTGTAGGCTAAAACAGACTCTTAATGCTATAGAGACAGTGTAACACATCAGTACATATCAGTAAATATCATTAAGTATTAGCTAGTGTTGTATGCCGTTACTTGAAAGCTAAAACAGTCTCTTAATGCAATAGGGATAGTGTAACACAAAAGAACACATCAGTACGTATCAATAATATCAGTACATGTTAGCTAATGGTGTATGCCAGTACATGTAAGATAACACAGGTTCCTAATAATCCTGAGTTAAAAAATTCTAATCAATAATTATATACATGTATGCGCACATTGTAAACCGGTTTGAGCAGGTTGTCTGAAAAATCGGAATATTTTAAAAACTCACTATTATACAACATAAGCATAAAATGAGGGTTTGTTTATCACCCCTTTGTGCAATCAACCATAACTATTATTATCATCTTTCTGGAATGAGCCATTTAATTTGCCTATTATCGCTGTGTATAACTATCCTGGACTGTAAGTGTGAAACGTTCCACGGCCAGAGGTTGAAACTATTAGGAAGGGACCTTTACCTTACCATGTAGAGGACCTTTTGGACCGTAGTTCGGCTGATTTCACCCCAAACCAAAACGTCCGGACGTGCAATTTTCATTTGCATATAATTTCGTATTTTCTACCGGCGATACTGATACAGGGAGATGTGACATTTTAACACATCAAATCCTAACAGATGACAGTAAACATGTAAAATTACCCCTAAGGCAGATTCCAATGCACTTAAATAACGCAGTCAGTTAGCAAATTGACAGACTGCTGGACATCGACATCATTCGTAACTCCGCTAGTTCTTGGTCATCGTGTATTGTCGTAGTCCGAAATTTGACGGTTCCATCTGTCTGGATGTCAGAGCTGTGAATGCACACACTAAGCATGCTAGTTTTCCTCTGTCTAGAACTGACACCAGTTTGCAATCTATGCATGGCAGCAAATTCTTTTCCACGCTAGATCTTTATGCCGGCTTTAATCAAATAGCTCTTGGTGAGAAAGACGCGTGTAAAACGAGTTTTTTCCACGGAACGCGTTCAGTACGTTATCCCTCCGTTTGGTCTCCAAGGTGGTCCTGCGAAGATAGGATTATCATATACATGGATGATTTAATCTCGCATGCACCAAGTTCGACAACGCATTTTTCTGCGCTCGAAGAGGTTACCTTTAGGCTCCTTAAGGCCAATCTCAAGGTCAAAACCTCGAAATGTGTAATGTTTGAGGAAACTGTAGCCACGTGTCCCGAAAAATTAAGAACACCCGTGAACGGCCGGTAATATTACGGAGTTTAAGGCATTTTTAGGCCTATGTTCTATTACAAGAGCTATATTCCGCGTTATGGAGAAGACTGATATCCATTGCATAGATTATCACAGACATATGTACCAGTTGAATGGTCCACGGATTGTGAATCCAGTTTTGAGAAACTCAAGGAAATTCTTTGCTCTAGCCCGATTTGGGTGTATCCCAATGAAAATGACACCTTCATTGTGGATAGGGACGCCTCTCAGCATTCCATACGTGCTGTGTTGTCCCAGGTGCAAAATGGGCACGAACGGGTCATCGCTTTCGGTTTCAAGGTCCTGAACAAGCAAGAAAGAAATTATTGCACAACACGCCGAGAGCTTTTACCTATCGTACATTTTGTCCCTAAACGGAGAAACTTCCTGTTAGCTAAAAAATTCCTTCTTCGCTCGGACCATGGCGGTCTCTATAGGCTGTTCAACCGGCGTAACCCCGAGGGCCAAATTGCCCGCTGGTTGGAAATTTTAGGTCCTTTTGACTTCGCAATACAACACAGAAGTGGCGTTCTCAGTTTCTATATGTAATCTTGATATATTTTAGTGTAATTTTGTATCTTATGATTTTGATTATATCAACTTTCAAATAGGTTTTATGTCGCGTAACTCTGCTTTTATGTGTCGATGAGTTAAATACATTCCTACGCCAGGCTGTGTTTTTTTCAGTATGACGTCACTTAGGTATATAAATACTCGGGATATTCAGCACTTCGGCAAAGTGTAATGGGCAAACCCAGTTAAGACACCCCAAACTCCCCATTGAATAGATAAATCATAACAGCTTAAGCTGAGCCACAAAGGCGAGAAAAAGGGGCACACTTTAAAGTCTCCGCTGAGATCAGATAAGTGTACAGTATCCTCATTGAGGTCGATCCTTCTCCCTACTTCTCTAACAGGCTATTGCATTTGGTTTTCTGTGGTTCCCCGTCCTGGTCGGGGGTAGTTTATTAGTTGGTTAGTTCGGGGGTTTGGAAGTCTATATTTTATTCTTAGTAGTTGAGAGAACTCCGACGTCTGACGTTAGTTGTCCTTGTAACGTTTAGGTTTTAATTTACAACGTTGATTATGAAATATTTTAGTTCTTGTGGGGAAACAAATAAATTAGACAAACGATTATCTTCTTGTTTTATGTTGCAAGACGACTAGTTGGATTCATAGCCCACAGCATATTGCATATATAATAGCAATCAGCAAGGATCAACATCGTTGTTTTCCTATCGCCAACTGTATTTGACTTTTTTGTTGTTATCACTCGATAGTTTTCGGGAGTGTGTTCTATGTTCAGCTACGACTCTCTTTAAAGTCGTTTCACACATATCCAGCACTGATTGTTATACAACAGAGACGGCAATTTTTGAAATACATTATTATATGATCGGTAAAGCCTTGAAGTATTGACAGTTTGATCAATGGACTAGGAACGCAAAAGCGTTCGAGTTTCTGATTCAGCCTTCTTAATTCTAACGGCGGCAGTATTTCATAACAAGCCAAGTGTAAATAAGAATATTGGTAAATTGTAGTTTGCATCAGGAACGATACTTACTGTCACAAGGATTCAATTACTTATTTCACTTTTTTAAATGTTACCATTGGTACTCAATAATGTTCAGAATTTTAACCATCTCATCAGAATTATTGCTGATTACTGCCACTGTATTAATTTTCATTGCTTCAGTTTTACTCCCCAAAGACAACTTCTAAAAAATAAATAAAACTGCAGTTTCATTGCAGTTTATTTTCGCACCTAGGCACCCTCTTTACTTGATCATGATTATTCTATGTCATCTTACAACATGACGGTTTAGCTGTTGTTAATTATGTTACCCATAAATCTTCAATTACGGTATAAATAAAATTGTTTTCTTTTGAATGAATGACAGAAGATATATCTGTATATTGTACCTTATGCGCTTGTTTTATTGACGTCACCAGACGCCATTTGAAATTTCAATGAATACATCAATAACACTTAAGTCGAGACGTTTATTTGTGAAAATATGAGGCGTTGGTTTTTTACGAGATGTGTACTTAAAATACCAGCTATAAAGATTTGTTTTTCAGACCATAATTCATGAAATAAAAACATAAAATATAACATTGGGCTGACACGTGAAAAGTAAACCGATATCAATTTTTACATTACCGTTAATGCATCGAGTTCACAATTCTCGAAAACTCTCCTCAGGATCCCCACTGAATTTACCGTAAACATTATTCCGTCTCCCGCGTTTTACGACAATAAGGCCCTTTGCTCCTCATGACCACCCCAAAACCTTAATAGTACTTTTATATATCATTCAGTCTGTCAACCCATGAAATTACATTTACGTTTTTCACTAAGCTTTTATTTGAGTTTGCATACCCCACATAAAATAAATTTATTCTTTTTTCTGGTGGGAAGATTTGAATTGCTTCTTATTTCAATTCAGACATAAAGCGGGGTTTACAAGGGTTCCTAAATGAAATATATTTCCTAAAAATGTTAATTAGTTTGTTTATAAACTAGTAATTTGATTCACTAACCAGACTGAAAAGGCATTGAGGTCAGATACTATGCGGCTTTCGAATATACATATCTATAGAAAGCAACATCACATTATCCTGAATGTGACCTTAAAAAGGTCAAGTGGACGATCTTGGATTTCTTCACATGCCCATATATCATTCAATAAATAAATAAGTGAAGAAGAAATGTGTGCATATCCGTAGAAAAATACATTTTCATCAGTATGAGTAGTATTTTCGTTTAATATTTTAATCTGGATATGCATAAAATAAAAAAAATAAAAGGCATTCATCGTGACATTCAAATATAAAGAAGATTCATATATACAAGAGTAACTTCTAAGAAATAGGAGTACCACACAAATAACACCACCTTTCAACAATACTGCTAAAGGTCTTTCATTATGAAGAAACCAACAAAATAGAATCACACTGGCTATCCTATTTCCGCGGTTCCAACGTGCATAGAAATATATATATGTATTTGTTATAAGTAACATAAATATGTTTGTCATCTGAATTCATCGGCATCTACATCCCATAGCAATATAAATAATATTATAATGTATTAACAGGCTTATATTTTGTGCTCTTGGGAAGCGAACGGACTTTAGAAGGTTTGTCTTCAAAGAGGAAGGTTATAAGGCCATATACGATCGTATCGTACATGGCTCCCATCGTATGCGTTTCATACAACAGCACAGAAACATGAATAAATATATATTTCGAACACCTTTTATGCTTGTATTTACATAAAGGCATATTGTAATAAGAATGGATATGAATCTATAACGCTGGACGAGTATGCAATCACTGTGAGCTGAACGAACCTTTCATCAATAGTAAAATACATATTTTCGCTCAAACTACAATTCGTTGTTTTTAGAACAATTCAAGTCATATACCCTTAATACTGAAACTAGTATTAAGGAATATGAACATTAATAATTAGTATAATCCTATTTTTGCGATACTAATGGTAGATAATGGCAGAAACTAGCTAATTTGTACATACCAGCTTCTGTAGCACGATTTGTTTAAACCAGGAGCATGACATACAGAGAGATATATCAAGTTATTAAAGTCAGAGCTGACTCGGAGCTGGACCTGGTTCCTGCATATTTGCATAAAAATAAAACCCTTCATTCTCCGAACCCCATTGGGAATGCAAAATAGTAGTCCAATTAATAACAAATTGCAGCGCAAGCTGGCCGTCGACCAACTTCATTGTGCACGCAATTTCGAAGTCTTGTCTTTAAAGAGGAAGGTTATAAGGCTCCATACGATCGAATAGTATATCGCTCATATGCAGCTCGTACAACAGTACAGAAACAGAAATAAACCTAAATTTCGGACACCTTTTATGCGTGTATCTACGTAAAAGCGCATTGTAATAAGAATGGATATGTACCTATAAGACCTGACTCGGAGCTATTCACTGATGGGCCTCGATGTGAGAGCAATTGGATGTTTATATAGAGAGGAATTGAAGCGGCACTGCGATCCCCAGTACCGAAACACCTTTAAGCCAGTACTTTCCATTACTTTCCTTTATTATGTTTCCCGACCAAGGGCGACATATAGTGTTTGTACGTTCTGTGTATGTATGTACGTGCGTATGTTTGTGTATTTGGCGGATAATTACCAAATTTATCGCCACTTTTTCACGTAATAAACCATGCTCTCTGGATGTAAACAAATGTTATTTCTGTATTTTGTTCTTTTAAAGAAAGCGTAGCAAAGGAGTTATGCATCACTGCCGTTGTACTTTCAGGGCCTTTAGCAAATAACAAGACTTGTGGGTCGTTGTATTTTGCACAACAACACCACCACAGCGCTGCCTCAAAGCGAATGCAGTTGACTTGCATATCGTTATATAGCGACGAAATTTTGCGCTCTGCCAAACCTCACTAGCACATCGCTTCTTGGAGCTACATACGATCGTGTCGTATATCGCTCCCCTCGTATGTGTTTCATGCAACAGTGCAGAAATATGAAAAAATTTATGTTTCGAACACCTTTTATGCTTGAATCTACGTAAAGGCATATTGTAATAAGAATGGATACGTATCCGTAACGTTGGACGAGTATGCAGTCATTGTGAGATGAACGAACCTTTCTTCCATCGTAAAATTACATATTTTCGCTCAAACTAAAATTTGTTGTTTTTAGAACAATTTAAGTCCTAAACGTTTAATACTGAAACTAGTATTTGGGAAAATGAATATTAATAACTAGTATAACTCCATTTTTCTGTGATATTAATGGTAAATAATGGCTGAAACTAGCTAGTTTGCACATACCAACTTCTCTGGCAACAGCAACGTATTGCCTTTTGGGATTCCTAGCAATCTCCTGATTTAAAATTGAACGAACGAATGTTTCACGATGAAATGCGGTTAAGGCAACAATAAATTAAGGCAATAAGAACCAGAAAGAAGCTTTGGCTCATATCTGATGTGTGCCACCTCTGATATTCTTGTGGCCACGAATTTTCAATAGGCAATAATTCTATCCATTGTGTGTTTTACCTACTATGAAAAGTAACGAAAGAACGAGTGTGTAATGTTACATACGATATATTTTAGATATTAGGCGGAAAATAGCCAAAGTTTCCACGAGCAAATTATATGATTAAAGGTGAAAGAAATGCAGCACTACATGCCATCAGCTATATGTGTATTTTAAGACAAGCCGATTAGAGGTAAATGACAACTAGTGGACACTTTCAAAAGTAAGAGACTGCTAGGTGACCAGTAGTGGACACTATCAAGAGTAAGAGCCTGGTAAGTGACCACTAGTTGGCACTGTTAAAAGTAAGAGCCTGGTAGGTGTTCAGTAGTGGACACTGTCAAAAGTAAGAGTCTAGTAGGTGACAAGTAGTGGACCCTGTCAAAATTAAGAGCCTCGTAGGTGACAAGTAGTGGGCACTGCCAAAAGTAAGAGCCTGGAAGGTGACCAGGAGTGGTCACTCTCAAAAATAAGAGCCTGGTAGGTGACAAGTAGTGGACGCTGGCAAAA